>JAUPMG010002114.1:0-16106 GCA_031762675.1 Pachysandra terminalis | reverse complement strand
ATATATAATTGAATTGTGTAAATTGTGAGTTTAATTTCATGATCAATATTTCAGTGGAATGATATTTTTTAGTCATTTATTTAGAATGCTGAGTGTTATCTAGTCAAACATTCATAATATTGTCCCCAATTTAGTGGTTACAGTTTTGTTTAAAAAATCAAATGTTTTCTTAAACTAGTACGGGGGATTGTTTCTTTTGTAGTATGATATTTTCTTTTTAGTTTTAAGATTCTAAGCTATTAACAAAAACACAATTATTTGAATGACGAAACATATGGAAAACGGCATTTATGTTTTTATGGTTTTGTAGGTATGAAAAATGGTAAGGGCAGATAGTCCAATAACAGACTGCCACGTATCAGGATAATAACCGACACGTAGCAAGATCCCCATTGATGATACCCATAGGTATAACTCTCGGAAACTTCCTAAAGAAGAACTCCAATCGGCACGGTAGCACACTACCTTATCTCTATATCTCTATTTTGGTCGCATGTTTCTTGAACTCCAATCCGCCTAGAACGATGCTCGATGACGTAGAAGGTAATACTACCTCCGTCTAGAGTGAAGCTCTAAGACGTAGAAAGTGATACTACCTCTATCTAGAGCGAAGCTCTAAGACGTAGAAGGTGATACTACATTCGTCTAGAACGAAGCTTTAAGACGTGAAAGGTGATACTATTGCAGTCTAGAGCCATGCTCTAAGACGTAGAAGGTGATACTACCTCCATCTAGAGGGAACCTCAACGACGTAGAAGATCACACCGTCTCAAAAGTACTAAGGATCGAGGACCTCGAAAGTACTAAGACTAATAGCCTCTATAGCGTCAAGACTACATAGTCTCAACGATGCCAAGGCTAAATAACTTTCATTACCACGAATATCTACTGAGTGACAACACCCATATCAATATGTCATGAGGCTCGCCAACACTTGGCCATATTTGAGGTTATAGGCCATGTCACGGTCTCTTAGTGGCAACCTGTAATTATACAAATGACTCGTGATTGGTCCACCTAAGAGACTGGGATACATGATGCGTACTACCCCAGGTAAACGTTTTAACCACCATCAGAAACTGTGGTTAAGATTTCTAACTACAGTTAACTCTCTTCAAAAAGCTATAAATACTAGCACACTTCTCTCATTAGGGATGATGATGAAAAAAGGGGAGAGACCTCTGCCAAAATTACTAGACCTTGAACTACGTCTGACTTGATCCCTGTTTGGGTACGTAGGCAGCCTGCAGAAGGTTTAGTCATAATCTCAATTAGAGCCCTAAGAGTTTGACAAGTTCCAACACCTTGACCCATTAGCTCCCTTAACCTGGTTCGACCGGTAGTAGACAATCCATCAATTTGACTCTGTAGTTCTTCTAGAGATGAGATGCGGTCACTCGTCGATTTAGGTTCCTGTCGATCAGTAATATCACACTTGGTGACTATCATAAAAAACACCCACGAAACAGGTTTTAAATAAAATCGATTTGCGTACGGTCCTAACCCTGTGAAAAATCACAGGGACGGGTTTGGGCTCTACAGATAGGGCCATGATTGGGCCCTGAGTGAGATAGGCGTACTTATTTTTTGGCTGGACTAGACTAAGACTGAGTATGACCCACTCCAAACCCAACCCATTGACACTCTTAATAATGAATACTTATCGTGTGCCCTAATCAACCCGCTTAGAATGTAGGTGGTTAACCTATTGAGCATGTTAAGATTGAGGTTTTTCAACTTATCAACAAATTGATGGGTTTGGGTTCGACCTGATTATATCTCAGTATATATATTAATAATAAATGTAACATTAATATATAACATAATTTATATAGAATATTTACTAACATTTAATGTTTTACATAATATATAAGTAATATAATTATTTATCATTTTAAATAACTTCTAAAAATTAAAAGGGTTAAACATGAGGTAGGTTCTTTCGTTGGTTTTGGGTTGGCTATCTCCAAGTATGTTGGGCATGGATTGACACCCATTTAAGCACTATTTGCTAACATTGAAATGGTTTTCAATCTTGCTTGAGTTTTTTATGAAACAAACAGAACCTTAAGGCAGTGTTTGATTAGTTAGTTAATAATGGAAAGGAAATTAAAAAGCATTTTCCTTTTCTTTGCTTTCATAGTCTTCTCTTTAATTTAAAGGAAAAAGTTTGAGGGACTTTTATTTAAAATGGAGTTCATTTGGAAAAGTATTTTCTAATGGGCCATATTTTTCCAATGAACTAAAACACATATTACATGAAAAAGTTCATATTTCTTTCCTTTCTTACGGATTCTTGCTAATCAAACACAACCTAATAAGAAAATGTTCGCTAAACACAATGAGATCAAAAAGATTCCTAAACCTACCGTCTTATGATCAACCCACCACCTTGATGTTTACACGTACGATTTATAACGTGTGACGAGCTAAGAGTCTGTTTAGTATAGCTTCCTACAAATGAAAGGGTTTCAATGTAAAGGTCTTTTGTGAAAAGGGTTTCGATTCAAAGCCGTTGATTAAAAACTGCGTTTGATGAGAAAATTTATATAAAAAGAAACTCTTGTGTATGATTTTAGGATAATTGGATATCTTTGTCTTTTAAAGAATGTATAATAGAAATGAAATGATAATTTTATCATTTTAAAAGTTTCACTTAAAGTAGAACATTGCAAATTGATTCCTTCAAACATAATTTTTAAAAGCAACCCCACTCCTAATTCACCAACAAAAACTTTCAAAAGAAGCACTTTTATCCGAAGCAACTTTAAATAAGAGGTGCTACCAAACACTAAGGCCCCATTTGACGCAACTTCCCAAGGGCCAAGAAGCCCTTCCTAGACCTAAAGGGCTTCCTACCTAATGTTGGGTGTGTGGTGTCACTTTTGAAAGCTGTTTTGGATGAGAGCGCTTCTTTAGGAAGTTCATTTTGGTAAAGCATGTATGAAGTTGCTTTTAAAAACGATGTTTGCAGGAAACAATTAGACATGTTTTAAATTTAAATGAAACTTTTATAATGACAAAATTACGCTTTCACTTCTACTACACATTTTTTAAAAAGACAAGAAAATCCATAAAGCCTAAAAGTATGTACAAGAGCATCCTTTTATATAATTTTTCTCACCAAAAGTAATTTTTACTAATAACTTTGATTCAAAGTTCCTTTTAACAAAGCCCTTCACAGTGAAACTCTTCTATTTGTAAGAAGCTAGGTCAAACAAGCCCTTAAAGCATTTGGTAAGAAATATTTTTAGGTCTAAGAATCGTTTCCTTAACCTTTTTTTTTTTCCGGTCTTAAAATCGTGGTGTCCACACACCCACAAAAGTGTAGGACTAATTCACCTTCGGAGTGGGAGCATTAAAGGTAAATCCTTGGCCACGAGTGCTTCTAGCAGGATTCGCTGACTTTTAATAACATGTATAAATGATTGGTGGGCTCACAACAACAAAACAAATATGTCCTGTTTGAGAACTCGACAAATACCGATCCGGGCATAAAGCATTTTTTGCGATTAATATTAAGACACCCACCCAAGAGTAAGTTATGAGAAAGGAATTTCCTGGAGTGGATGGAAGTGCTTTTCAACTCATTTATGATCCTTTGGCTGTGTCCCTGAATCAAGAAACAGGCATGATGTTGTGGACATCGTCTATTCCAGAAAATATCTCCAAGACAGCGACTAGCAAAATGTTATTTTGGTGAAGCAGGTGGTCTTGTTTGGTTTTTCTGAAAGCTGCTTTGGATGGAAGCCCTTCTTCAGAGGTTTTCAAAAACTGCCTTTGCAGAAAGCAGGAACAGTGATTTAAATTTAAGAAAAAATTTTAAAATATTAAAATTATCTTTTCATTTATAATATACATTCTATCGAAAGACAAAAATATCCATTTAACCTAAAATTATGTACAAAAATGTCTTTATTTTTCTTATCAGGCATAAATTTTAGCCAATGACTTTGATTCAAAGCTCCTTCTTCACAGAGTTCTTCGTACCGAAGGCCTTGCATTTGTGGGAAGCTTCACCAAAAGGACCCTAAATTTTTAAGCTCAGGTTTGTCTCGTAAAAGCTCGGCTAAGTACAATAACGTAATTGGGCCACATGAGTCTAAAACTTATTAATTACAAATTACTAAGTTCATCAATTTGACTTGTATGAGACTAATAAAAAAAAATTATAAATTATAGAGTTTTATTCTCAAGTGATTTACATATTGAAATTTCAAAGTCGGAATGCCGTGCCGGGAACATGGTTTGAAGGATCCGACAGGATCGGTTTGGATCGGTTAGTCCATATCGGGATCGGCCAAGACCGGTCCAATCTTAAGCCACGATACAACTATTGTATCAAGTAGCTTTGGGTCAGACCGGTCCAACTAATACCAATCCGGACTGGCCGATCTGGACCGATCCACCAATTTAAAGTTTTTTTTTTTTTTTAATTTATAAAACCAACGATCCAATAGGTATTGGTTTGGACCGGTCTGATACTGACCGGTATTGCCGATCTAGCGACCGGTTTTGCCGATCAAGCCGATCCAAAAATTTTTCTTTTAAAGGACGATCCAACTTTTGGATCGGCCGGAACCGGTCCGATCCAAGTTCCTGAGACTTAAAACCCTGGCCGGGAAGGCATGTCACACCAATAATGTTGTGCAACATATTGCTCATATTAAGGTGAGATAAGATTTCAAAAAAAAAAAAAAAGGAATAGTTTCGATGTTTCCATGCTGGCAACGCGATTAAGGTCCAATTTAACATAATTTTTTCAAGGACTGAAAAGCCCTTCCTTGATCTAAAAGAGCTTTCTACCCAATGCTTTGGGATGTTTGGCAATACTTTGGATGGAAGCGCTTCTTTGTGAAGCTTATTTTGGTGAAATAAGTGTATGGTTGATTTTAAAAACTGTCGGAAAGCAGTTAACCATGTATGTTTTAAATTTAAGAAAAGACAAAATATATCCATCAAGCTTAAATTTATGTACAACGAAATTTAAGAAAAGACAAAAGACAAAACATATCCATCAAGCTTAACATTATGTACAAACGAAATTTAAGAAAAGACAAAACATATTCATCAAGCTTAAAATTATGTAGAACGGCATTAGGGGTGGCAATGGGTCGAGTGACTCACCTGGCCGATCAGTCACCCGACCCGATCAGACCGATCCAATGTTTGGGTGGGCTTAGGCAAGGGTTAGTAGCTTGTAGGGTTGGGTCGGGTTGGGCTGAAATTTAAGGTCCGATTAGTTTTTTGGGTCGGGCTTGAGTTTATATTAGATTAGTCTGAGCCAGCACGGCTCAAAGATGTGAAAATTGATAACAAGATTATTGAGTAATATATAAATTTCACTTAAGCTCATCATCATCTTGTGGTTGTGGTTTAGTGGTGAGAGCTCCTATTTTACTTGTGAAGACCTGGGTTTAAACCCTAATACTAATAAAGTAGTAATATTTTTGCTCTGTTTGGACAAACATGGGTGGGTTCAGGCCTAGCAAACGATACAATGGGGAGGGCAAATACTATTAAGCCCAAACTTGGCCCGAAATGGACTCAGGCCAACAAAAGTGCTTTTATATTTAGAGTATGGCCCGAACTGATCCCAGCCTAGCCTGATCTGTTGCTACCCCTAAACAACATCCTTTTATATAGTTTTTCTCACCAAACGTACAGCTTCCTAAGGCTTAGGAAGTTCTTAGATGTAAAAGAGCTTCCTATCTAGTGATTGGTGTTTAGTTACACTTTTAAAAGCTGATTTGGATGAAAGCGCTTCTTCAGGATGTTCATTTAAGTGAACGTGTGAAGTTGCTTCTCAAAACTATATTTATGGAAAACAATTAGTTATATTTTAAATTTAAGTAAAACTTTTAAACAGATAAAGCCCAAACATCCTTTAAAATAATTTTTCTCACCAAACATAATATTTAAACAATGACTTTGATTCAAAGCCCTTTTTAACAAAGCCGTTCACATCAAGCTTTTTTATTTGTAGAAAGCTACGCGAAACAAGCTCGTAAGTTTTAACTAATAGCTTTAATTGAAAGCTTTTTTGAACAAAACTCTTCAAAATTCAAGTCCTTCCATTTGAAGAAGCCAAGTCAAACAAACCCTAAATCATGAGAGCAAGGAGTTCCATGATTGGAGAATTGTGCAATAGATAATGATTCGTACAAATCGATTTCACCACCATGTCATCAACTCTATCTTAAATGACATCACAAAAAAACAAAAAAAAAAAGATTTTATTTTCATAACCAAAAGAAGAAAACAAGGAGATCCATGATCCCTGCCAATTAAATAATAACACGTAAACGATACTTTTGACGATAATATAATTTGTTTTAGGGGTGCCAGTTGGGTCGGGCTAACCCAAACTCAAACCGACCCAATCCAACTTAATTTGGGTCGAATTGAGTTGGGTTTTATGTTACTTTGGGTCGGTTTTTGCTTGAAACAAGCCAATCCATATTAATTTTGTTCGTTTTGGGATAGGCTTTCGGGTATAACCCATTCCAATCCAAAATCCAAATCGAATTAATCCAGTTTATAATATACATATAATTTTAGAATTTAGAGGTTAATAAAAAACCCCTCTAAATTTAGAGTTTATTTAGGTTAGTTTAAGTCTAAATATATGACTCAAGTTGTGATTGTGCTTATCAACCCGAATTAACCTAACCAAACTTGAAATTGCAATTTGGGTTGGGTTTAAGGTTTAGGGTTTACAAAATAAATTGGTTTGGTATTTGGAGTTTCATAGTTTGGGTTTCAAACCAGGTTAGGTTCGGTTTGGGTTGACCTTCAAGGAAATCGATTTGGGTTGGCTTGAGGTCAATCCGACCCAAACTTAACCGAGTTGCACCCCATGTTTTTATCGGTAACTTTAGGTTGCATTTCGCCCGGTTTGTGCTTTTCGATAAACACTCATTGGATAAGTACTCAGTGGGAGTACTTATCCACAGCAACAATAAATTGTTTACTTGAAGAAAATACAATTTGGAGCCACCCATTGGATAAGTGGCTGGGTGGCTCCAAATTCAACCCCACTTAAGTCTAACATCTAACGTGTAAACTTAGACACGAGGTTGACACATTTTTCCAAGTGAACCCTTCCAAAAAAGGGTGACCAATATTTCTAAAACTCTAAGAGACCTATAACCCTAAATCAATTTTTACTTTAATCGGTGATGACTACCCTTTTTTGTGAGCTCGTCTTTCATAGGGATTATGAAAATATTATTGAAATTTAAAAATAACATTTATTTAAGTGTTTATGAAAGTTTAAGGGTAAAATGGGTATTATGAAAATATTACCAAAGTTTGAAAATAACTTCTCGCATAAGTGATAAGAGAAGCTATTCTCAACAGCTTCTCCTATGGGTATAAGCCTTCCTCTACTTGATAAGAGAAGCTGTTCTCAACAGCTTTTCCTAATGGGTATAGCCTTCCTCTATTGCTTATGAGAAGCTATTCTTATCCTTATGGGTATAGCCTTCCTCTATTGCTTATGAGAAGCTATTCTTAACAGCTTCTCCTTATGGGTATAAGCCTTCCTCTATTTGATAAGAGAAGTTGTTCTCAACAGCTTTTCCTTATGGGTATAGCCTTCCTCTATTGCTTATGAGTAAGCACTTGCCCATTTGGTGTTACCAAACTCACTTTTAATTTTAAAAAGTGCTTTAATAAACTATAAGCTGAAAGAAGCACATATATAATCCCGGCCAAACGCAGCCTTAAACAGTTTTGAGAGCGACAGAGTAGTTTAGCGATTCGAGGATTTTGTCTCGAGGACGAGTGGAGGACTCTGTACTGCATGCAGTCCAACCAAACCCCCGATATCTTCTCTTTCGTCTCGACCTTCTCTTCAAACCCTAGAATCCATATAACTAAGAACGAATCCAAGTTTCTAAGAACAAGGAGAAGAAGAAGAAAAGATGGAGAATGGATCAAAACACTGGGGGTTTAGAGGGAACGAAGTGATTTACGAAGCTACGGATATCACCATTAGAGGCGTTCTCAAGATGCTTGTGGACAATCTAGATGCAAAGGACACGAGGCCGATGATTCCTCTTGGTCATGGAGATCCTTCCGCATTTCCATGCTTCAGGACGACTCCTATAGCAGAAGACGCCATTGTTGATTCTCTTCGATCCACGAAGTTCAATTGCTATTCTCCCAATTTTGGTATTCTCCCGGCGAGAAGGTAACTTACATAGTTTTGATGAGTTTTCTATATTTTTTGGATTTTGGAGCTTGGACTAGACTTTTTTTTTTTAATGGTTTGAATAAATTTGTTTGATGTTGAATAAACTATGAATTTAATCCATCTTTTTATATATATATGCTTGTACATTTTGATTCGATACTTCTTGTTGATTCTATATAATTTTTTTTGTTCTTTTTTTCTCATTTTGATTATCTTGTAAGTTGCAGTTGAAAAGTAATCTAAAAGCATAGTTTTGGGTTTTGTCTTATTTATAATTCTGATTTTCCTCTTCTAATAATAGAATACTTTTTTTTAATGGTTTGAATAAATTTAGTGAATTATGAATAAAGAATGAATTTAATCTGTCGTTTTATCTATGTGCTTGTACATTTTGATTCGATACTTCTTGTTGATTCTATATATATATATATATATATATATATTTTTTTTCATTTTGATTCTCTTGTAAGTTGCAGTTGAAGAGTGAGCTAAATCATAGTTTTGGGTTTTATCCCATTTAAAATTCTGATTTTCCTCTTCTAATAACAGACTACTCCTTCATTCTTTGAATTATTGAATTGGCAAAATTTTCATCGGTTTTGCATTGTTGAAAAACTTCTGAGTTTTTTTTTTTCCTTCCCCAATTTAGATTGATGTTGATTTTTCACTTTTAACAGGGCTGTTACCGACTTTGGATGAGTTTTCTATTGTTTTTGGATTTGGGAGCTTGAACTAGACTTTTTTTAATGGTATGAATAAATTTTAGTGAGTTATGAATAAACTATGAATTTAATCCATCGTTTTGTTTACATGCTTGTACATTTTGATTCAATACTTCTTGTTGATTCTGTAATTTTTTTTTTCTCATTTTGATTCTCTTGTAAGTTGCAGTTGAAGAGTAATCTAGAAGCATAGTTTTGTGTTTCGTCCCATTTCTAATTCTGATTTTCCTCTTCTAATAACAGAATACACCTTTAAGTTTTATCGTCTACATTTATGCATTTATAATCTGTTCATTCTTTGAATAATTGAATTGGAAAATTTTCATTGGTTTTACATTGTTGAAAAGGCTCTGAGTTTTTCCCCCCCAATTTAGATTGAACTAGTTTTTTTTTTTAATGTTTTGAATAAATTTGTTAGATTTTGAATAAACTAGGAATTTAATCCGTCGTTTTATCTATATTCTTGTACATTTTGATTTGATACTTCTTGTTGATTCTATAAATATATATACTTTTTTCTCATTTTGATTCACTTGTAAGTTGCAATTGAAGAGTAGTCTAAAAGCATAGTTTTGGAGTTTTGTCCCATTTGTAATTCTGATTTTCCTCTTCTAATAACAGAATACACCTTTAAGTTTTATCTTCTACATTTATACATTTAAAATCTGCTCATTCTTTGAATTATTGAATTGGGAAAATTCCATTGGTTTTGTGTTGTTAAAAAAGTTCTTAGTTTTTTTCCCCCAATTTTGTTTGATATTGATTTTTTTGCTTTTAACAGGGCCGTTGCTGAATATCTCTCTCGTGATCTTCCATACAAGTTATCACCTGATGATGTTTATCTCACTCTTGGTTGCATACATGCTATTGATGTGGCGTTATCGGTCCTTTCTCGCCCGGGTGCGAATATATTGCTTCCAAGACCAGGGTTCCCAATTTATGAAGCTCGTGCCGCTTTTAGTAATCTCGAAGTTCGGCATTTTGATCTTATTGCTGATAAGGGTTGGGAGGTTGATCTTGATGCCGTTGAGGCTCTCGCTGACAAGAATACCGTTGCAATGGTTATCATAAACCCTGGTAATCCTTGTGGAAGTGTCTTCAGTTATCAACATTTGAAGAAGGTTAGTCACACAACATATGTTCTCTGTCTCTGCATATGTGATTCTATATCAAGAGATCATAATTTCATGCTAGTATTCAAACTAGGAGGAATATTTTAGTCATATAAGATGGCTAGCTGTACTGAATTTAGTATTTTTTTTAATAGATAATAAGCTACCCAAATTAGGTACAAAGAATTTAGTGTGGGTTTTGATTTGATTAGGAAATTAAGCAGATTTTGAACTTAGATCAATATCTGATTAGTTTTCATTTATGGAGATTGTCATATTATATGTAGATGGCTCATAAGGGAACCAGCATTCGAAATCCAAGAATTCTGTTTACTTTTTTTTTTTTCCTTTTCCCTTTATGATTCTCAATTGTTTAGGTTCCTATTGTTGCAGTCATAGATTTTTTAAGGGTAATGGTTATCTGCATATTACGTTTAGGTTGCAGAGACTGCAAAAAAGCTTGGGATTCTTGTAATTGCGGATGAAGTTTATGGTCATCTCACTTTTGGGAGTCATCCATTTGTTCCGATGGGAGTTTTTGGATCAATCGTTCCTGTCCTGACCCTTGGGTCCCTATCAAAGAGATGGATCGTACCTGGATGGCGACTTGGTTGGCTTGTGACAAATGATCCCAATGGAATTCTCAGAAAGACAAAGGTCATTAATTTCTCTCTCCCTCTGTGTATTCATGTGCCTTCTGCTATTCCCATTGCAGGTCTTCTTCATTGACTATCTCTGATATACAATTCCATAGGTACAAAAAGATTTGTGATTAGTAAACTTCATTAGTCAGTTAAGTGCATGATAATAGTTTCTTTTCAATTATTATATAAAATTAGTGTAGAACAATTAGCGAGTGGAGCCGAACCAAGGTCATTATATAAAATAGTTTCTTTACTATTTTGTTTAACAACTCAAAATAAGATCTGTAAATTGGATTCTGATGGTCGAATTATTAAGAATTGCATATTATCAGGGCTACATGTGATGATGATGCTATAGTTAAGCATTTTTTTTTCAAACATCTTTGATGACTATCATTGGACATGTTCTCAATAATCCTTATCCCTTTCTACTCATGATTTTCCTTTCAGGGTATTTATTCTGTTATTTTTCTTTGTCAACGAAAGTATTTGGGAAACTCAAATGTTCGCTCACCCCAAAGAATAAATTATATCTTTCCCCACTTTCTTTTAGTTGGGTGAAAATTCTACTAGTTAATACAGAAATTTTTACTGTTAACTTTCTCATTTGACTGAGTGATGCTAACATATCTTAATTTTCTTCTATTCAGATTGTAAAGTGCATTAATGGCTATCTGAAAATCTCATCAGAACCTGCTACGTTCATTCAGGTTTGTGTCTTAGATACTTGTTTTGAAGAACTTTCTGAAATGTTTGCATACTTATTCAAGCTTCATTGCTTGAGAAGTACTGGAATTAATAAATCAATCATGTAAAGAAGCTAATTAATGCTGGATCAGTATCTTGAAATTCTGCCGAAAAAAATGGATGAATCCAGACTGACCGGTTAAACCACCAACTGGACAGCTCGATAGTTTGGTTCATGGTTTAGTTTGGTTATAGATCGGCATGAAAGGGTGAAAATTGAATGTGAACTGGATTGAACTGAACATTTGGGTTTCTCTTTTTTTTTTTTTTTCTTTAATAATTATGTTTATGATGCATCTCAGTTGTCTGGGTTTGAACTGGCAGTTGAATTGGGTTGAACCAGATCGGCCTCCCCACCAGTTCAATGCACAGTCTAGTTTTAGAACAATTATTCGTATTAGCCATCTATGTTCAATCCAACAGAAGATTTTGTTTTCTCATGGATTGCAATGGCGAAACAGGATTCGTGTTGCAACCCCAACTAGCTGGGATAAGGCATTTTATTATGTTATAGTAGTAGTTGTCTCATGTTTATTTGTATAAATTGCATTAATATTAAAAACAAATGAAAATATGCTATCTCATAGTTGAAGTCATATGCGCATATATGCACTGTGTTGTTACTTATAAAAGAAATTCACATAATATAATCTATTGATGGTCCATAAACCTAATCAGGCTTCTTGCCACCAGCAATGTCTTCTAAGAAATTTTTAATATATATATATATATATCCATGCAGTAACTGTAATATATTGGTTTTTTTATTTATTTATCAACACATATGTTTGATGTATCAGGGGGCAGTTCCACAAATCCTTGAGCAAACGAAAGAGGATTTTTTTATTAGTATCATCGAGATACTGAGGCAATCTTCAGACATTTGTTATAATAGACTAAAGGAGATCCCATGTATTACTTGTCCACATAAACCGGAGGGATCTATGTTTGTAATGGTGAGAATTTTGGAAACAAGAAGTTTTGTGCTTTAGAATAGATAGATTGATGGAGATATTCATGTTTGCATCTTTGCAATGCAGGTGAAACCTAATCTGTCACTTTTAGAAAATATTAATGATGATATGGACTTCTGTATCAAACTTGCAAAAGAGGAATCAGTGATTGTTCTGCCAGGTGATAACAATTATAAGTTTTCTGAATTAGTTTATTGCGCTACAATTCACAACATTAGATTTTCGACCACTTCCTTTGCTTTTCTGTCCCTTGAGAAAAAGACTACTACTCATTGCATGTGTATGCTGTATATTTACTTTTGTACTCTCTCTCTCTCTCTCTCTCTCTCTCTCTCTCTCCTTTATTATTTTTGTGAAGATTTACCTTACTGATTGACTTCATGGAACACCTTTCCTCTCTAGATTATTGTATCAACGTGCATTTTTCGATCTATCAGTTGCCTGAAGAATTTTTTTAATCTCTTGAATCTGGAATAGATTGATCTTTCAACAAACCAGACCAATTCTATTAGAGATTCGGCTTCTAATTCACATATTGTCAGCTATTGAATTGTTACCACACTTCTATTGTAGGAAACTTCCTCCCCTTTCCCCTTCCAATAAATAAAGATGACATTGAAATTTTGTGGCTTTGCTAATGAATTTCCTGAAGTTTGTTAACAACCTAGTGTCTGCAAATTCTTAGGTTTTCCCTATTTCAATCATATCGGAAGTTTTAAAGACAAGGAAAATGCTTTGATTCCCTAGTCCAATTAACGATTAGCACATAGCTCATTTGAGAACAACACATTTCATTGAAGGGATCTTGCTCTCATCTTGTACCACACAAATCCATCTCTTCTTTTTGCATGCGCAACTTTTTTGCATCTGTTGATTCCAGTCCCAGTACATGGTTGGTCAGTTATTCCCAACATGTCTAGATTTTTCTCACAGTGAAGAGTGCCTATATATAGGTATATTGTATCGGGAAAAACCCAGTTATTTTCTGCCATGTATCAATCTGGAACCCTAGAAGACATATTAACCCTAAACTGGCTTCCACCTTAACCGGAGTATTTTCTGCCACTAGTCTACGTGGCAGAAAATAACCCACCCGGGCATAGAATTTTTTTTCCTTTTGTATCCGAATGCTACCATAGCATAATATTCTTATTGGCCGAACACGAGTTGCTTGATTACAATCGTGTAGTATTAGCACTAGTGTGTGTGTGTATGTATATATATATATAGATAGATATTATGTATGCATGTTTGTGTAAAAAGGTTTTCATGCTCAAAGAACTGCTTGATCTGATATATATTTGAGCTAACTAATCCTGATTTTGCTAGGATTCATTAGTGCTTCCCTGAATCACCGATTAACAAACTTGGAATGATATAATCTTGTAGGAGTTGCTGTGGGACTGAAGAATTGGCTTCGCATAACCTTTGCGGTCGAGCCATCTTCTCTTGAAGATGCTTTAGGAAGGATAAAATCTTTCTGTCAGAGGCATACCAGGCAGTAATAAGAGAATTACCATCAAACATTTCCACCATCTGATTCGGCGGCGCATCGGATCAGATGCTTCATTGTATAATTTTTTATTCCTTATCTATATTCAATAACAATCTTCATTGTAAGATTGAATCCAAAACATGGAAATTTAAAAAGGAAAATCGATTTGGGGCGCGATAACACATTTTAACAGGTGATTAACTGACTAAGAGTATGCCATTAGTATAAGACGTTGCAAGGCAAAACCTCAGTCTTAACATGTAACTGAAACCTGATCAAGATCCTAGAAAATATTTCTATCTTTGCAGCTTGCAGGTGAAGAACCATGAAGGACTTGTTTGGACTTCAACTCTCCCGAGTTAACTCGTTCAGGGTCAACGCGTGAGAGGGATGAAAAGTCCAAACAAACAACCCGTTTTGGATTTGTCTCATTTCATGTCTAGTTCTTTGTATAAACAAATCAACCCAAATGCTGTTTTTCGTTTGTTTGTGTTCGTTACCATTCTCAAAAGTATTTCCAAGGAGTCACAGATTCCTAATTTCTGAATTTGTTCTTGTTTCGAGCTCATCACTTCATCTCATCCTTTTCCTCTTCTGGGGTTCTTGCAATCATCCAATACCGTTTCCTTCTAACGAGCCACGGACTCCTAAGTTCTGAATCTGTTCTTGTTTTGAGCTCATCACTGCATGTTATCACTTTCCTCTTCTGGGGTTCTTGCGATCATCAAATCCCTTCTCCTTCCTCTTCTTCTCTGCCATGGAAAGCTGCAACTCGGCTCCTGATCATAAAACAGGCAAACCCACTTATCTCTGTACTTTATTTATTTATTTATTTCTCTTCTTTTTCTTCTGTTGAATTCATATGATGCTCTGTTTTCTTTTTACGGTTGACTTGAAGATTTGAGTGCATCGGAGGTCGAGAATGGTAGCAAGTTTGAGGTTCCTGTGTACTCATCATCTTCAGAGGTAGGAACCCCTTGATTTTTTTAATTATATATATATAGTTGATACATGTTTTCTTTTTCTTTCAATCTTGTGTTCAATCAGTTGCTTAAAAAGCTTCAAGAAAAATGGAGTTCAGGGAAGAAACAACCCTACCCAGCAATGTATTCCAGTGTTTTTGGTGGGATTATTCTTGATCCAGCTATGATGGTTATTCCAATCGACGATCATATGGTTCATCGTGGTCACGGTGTTTTCGATACAGCGGTTATTCTCAATGGGTAAGAGCAAAAGTTCTTTTCCATGTTCAATAAGAAAAATATAAACCCTTAGATTTGTGATGCCTAACACCTCAAATGCTTGTAATCTTGACAAGCAGTCTCAGTACACTATATCCCATTATAATCAGAACCCAGTTCAGATTGAGACTTCTGAATTTGATTTCAAACTCCTCGAAGCTTGTAACTTCAGCAATTAGACCCAATTTAGAACCTCTAGACCCGACATAGTGGGAACAGGGTAACCTCGGGTACATGACCCCACCCACAAGGACCATATATTAGGTAAGCTAGGGGACTTGAACTTGGGACCTTCAATTCGAGAGCCCACCAGTTGAGCTAATCCGTGTGCCGATTTAGATTCTATGTGTTTGTCTGTGTCTGTGTGAGATATAAAGTAAGCCCGGGCACTCGAACCTGTGACCTCCAATTCCTAAGCTAGAGAGTCTATCAGTTGAGCTAACTCATGTGTCAATTTAGACTGTTTATATGTGTTTGTGTGTGTGGACCGATACGGTCCATACCGGGATCTGCCAGGACCGGTCCGATCCTAAACCACGATACAACTATTGTATCAAGTGGCTTTGGATCGAACCGTCCAACCAATACCGGTACGGACCGGCTAGAACAACCAGTCCAGTGACCAGTGACCAGTACAAGTACAACCGATCCAAAGGTTTTTTTTTTTTTTTTTTTAATTTATAAATAGAACGGTCCAACGATCTGGACCAGTCTAGTACCGCTGTTCCGACGATCGGTTTGGCCAATTCAATTTTTTTTTAAATGGGCGATCCAACTTTTGTACCAGATCTAGACCGGCCGGTATCACCTGTTCAGATCAGGATCGGCCAAGACCAGTCCGATCCATGATTCTGAGACTTAAAAACTTGTGTGTGTGAGAGAGATATCAAGCAAGCTCGGGGACTCAAACCTGGGACCCCTAGTTGGAGAGCCCGCCAATTGAGCTAACCCACCCCTAGTTGGAGAGCCCG
>JAUPMG010002104.1:0-16106 GCA_031762675.1 Pachysandra terminalis | reverse complement strand
GGTACCCACGTGGCAGCAATCCAACGGTGCTGTATGGATTGCTGTAACCCTTAAGCTGTAGAGGATGCGAGCCCCTCGAGAGAAGGGGAGATGCCGCACAGTACCGGAAAGCAAAGAATAACGGAAAACTTCTATTAACTGGCTTAAGTCGTCCGCGTGCTACACACGCGAGTTCCATTGTACACGCGTTGGCCATTCCGCGGTGGAGCAGAGGATGGCCGGACGTCTTGGAGCAGAAGAAATGGAACCGTTTAGTAGCTCCTCTTTGTTCGTTTCGTTTCCTGTGGAGGAGGAGGGAGAGAGAAAGTGGGAGTAGGTGGGTTTTCCAAAAACCGAAGGCGGAGTAGGTGAATGGTTACCGAATGAGAGAATGAAAATAGAGAGAAAGAAGACAAATGGATAATGAAAAATAGCTTGGGTGTAGTCTCTCTTTCGATTAAAGATTTTTTTTTTCTTTCCATTAAAAAAAGTTCGTAGTCATATGTTCAGAATTTATTTCCATTTAATTTTTGTCGATAGCATTGCCTGATCGTCAGCAGTGAGCACATATGCAACGTATAGAGACTAACTGTGGTCCCCCAATACTCCTTTATTGTGTGCTTCTGATCATCTCCTGGAAACTCTTGTTCTGGTCAACAATCCGCTAAATCTATAATAAGAAAGAGAAAAAACAGAAGGTTAAAAAATTAACCATATCAAATCCTTCAAATTACTGTACAAGCTAGGTGCCCAAGCAAGAAGACTCCATTAAAACATTATAAATAAACTCAACATGGCTGAAGGACTCTCGTACCAAGTTAACATGGAAGAATTGAAGCTGTTGGGAACTCATTGGCCTAGCCCATTCCTTTACAGAGTCATTTGGGCTTTGAAACTGAAGGGTATAGCCTATGAGTACATTGAAGAAGACCCCTCCAACAAGAGTCCCTTACTTTTGGATGAAGTTTGGAGAGGACAAGGTAACTAGCTAAATATGATAATAAATTTTTTTTTTTTTTTTTTTTGGTTTATAGTAGATATTATTATATCTCATGAGATCGAATTTTCTAATAACCAGTGCATGAAACGGGTCGGATCTGGATTGGATCCATTTTAGAATGAACAATAACTATATACAAAAAATAAGGAATGCCAAACCGGTTAGAAGGGCATCCGGTTCAAGTGATGGTTCAAACCCGGATGACAACCTGTTGACCACATAAATATTTTTAATTAAAAAGAAAGTAGTGAATGAATACTCTCTAGGAAAAAAAGCGGCCGGTTATATGATCAACACAAGCCTAAACTGCTAGGAAATTTTTCCGGTTCAAAATAATGGATGACCCATTCGTTTTTTTTTTTGTAAGAATTAAATGTGCTTTTTGTTCATGTAGGGTTCAAGCATAGGGACGTTCTTCCGCAAAGCCGGGGAAGAACAAGAAAAATCCAAAAAGGAAATCTTGGAAATGTTGAAACTCATTGAAGAACATGGAATTGGAGAGAAGAAATTCTTCGGCAGTGACACGATCGGATTAACAGACTTGGCCTTGGGAGGGCTTGTTCACTGGTTGGAAGTGTTGGAAGATGTAATAGGGGTGAAGCTGCTGGAAGAAAAAAGGTTCCCACGCTTGTGTGCATGGATTATTAATTTCACGGAGCATGCTGTGATAAAAGAGAACCTCCCTGACCGTGACGAAATGTTCAAGTTTTTAAAGCAGCATAGGGAGATGTCGCTAGCATCTTCATCTACTTAACTAGTAGTATATATACAACTATGGATTCTATTTTGCATCTCGGTCTTTTGTTAGTTTTAGTAAGAGTATGAGGTAGAGAGATGTTTGTTCTCTTATGTATTGAATGAAGTGAAACAGGGGAAGTTACAAGGCTTTGTATTTCCCATATGGGGGTTTAGAACAATAAATGGGACTTTTGGTGGAGAAAGTCTCTCTCTCTATATATATCTCTCTTTCTTTGTGTGTCAAATCACAGGTCATGACACAATGAAAGCCACAGACGATTTCGAACCCTCAATAAGAGAATCCAATTCTCAACCTATATTTTTCAGGCCAGAGCAAGTAATGAGGTGAGATCTTCTTTGAACTGGCTCACATACCAACACATGTCTTAGGGTGAGCCCCACGAAGAAGGGTGACCTGCACCACATCTTTAGCCAGCTTCTACGTAAAATAACAAGTAGAAGCTAGTTAAAAATGTGGGCCTTCTTAGTACACGTGTTGGCAAATGGTTTAGTTCATAGGGGATTCTGTGATGGTGGTCTTTTCGTGTGGATGAGTGCGGGTGGTATTCTATTGAGCACCCGGTATTCTATTGAGCACCCGCACTTGTGAATGAAAGAAAAAAAAGAAACTAAAATGTTTTTTTTTTTCTGTTACATAAATTTAGGTGATGTAAGTCAATAGAGTGCCATTGCACTCACCCGCACAATAAAACCACTCGCACCTGATCCGCTCTCTCCTGTGAGCTAACTCACAAAGATCCTCCGCCAAGTCAACGTAATTCTTTATGTACTTCACTCGTTTGCATCATTTGCTTGCTTTTTTTTTTTTTCCTTTAAACCCAAAAAATGTCGAACTGAGCAAGGTTATCACAAAGGATAATGAATGTAGTTCGGCATTTCCTATCAGAGTTGAAATCGTATGGTGCACAACGAGGGGCAGAGTCGAAAAAGTTTTCTTGGAGGTTACATCAAATCAAATTAGAAACAATGAAAAATGCTATAGTCCGTGAAAACGTGTTGGACCGTAACGAGTGTCAAACCGGTTAGATGAGCATCCAGTTCAATTAATGGTTCAAACCAAGATGACCCATTGACAACATAAATATTGCGACTGGAATGAATTCTCCTCACAGAATCACTTCAATCACTTCATACTTTGATTTTGGATTCTAGTTTTGCTTTTCATGGTGACAAACTTGTAAATAAGTTGGATCTTTTTTCTTTAGTGGGGCAAACTTGTGAATACGACTATTTCTTTTATGCAGCGGCAAACTTGTAACACGTCAGTTTTTTTTTTTTTCAACACATTTTAAGTTTTAAACTCGTTCTTCATTAACCAAACGGTTGGCTGTTTAAGATCCGCTGACGGCTGGTCACGTGTTCCTGGTCGATTGTAAGTCTGCCTTGGTCATGGAGCCAAAGAGGGTGCGGGCGTGCTATAACTTTTTCAAGTTCACTTACAAGACAGGTAGTGTGAGTCAAACTACGTAAGTTAGTTTTTGATGTAAATCGACCGATATATAACCGATTTTGAGTCAGACGATTGTATTGATTCCCAATCTCGAAGGGTCAGTTGCTGAACCAGAGATACTGATTTTACGTGTCAACAACACTTTTATATAAGAACAAGTAGAACAATATGCCAATATACAACTTAGAAAGGTAAACCTCCTAATTGGAAAATACAACAAGTAACATGAACAAAGAAAATACAAAACCTCTGGCAATTCCTTAGGCTCCGACTGTGAGACGTGACTAATCTACTTCACGGGTGCAAAGATAAGTATGTAAGGGACTGTCAAGAGGGTTTCCATAAATCTTCCAAGTGGGATTACTTCGTTACCGACTAGAGGGATCTTCTGAGAGAAACTTAGTTCAAAGTAAGAAGTTGGTGCAACAGGATCCTTGCAGAAGCTAAGAACTAACTGATGATTACTGAGGATCAGAGACTAAACTAAACTAATAATCGTTGGGGATCAAAGACTAGGCTAATGTGTAGCTATTGAGTTGATTTGCTGTGGAGACCTTCTTTGTCTGGGTTGATCCCATTTCATTACCCTCTATGGTAACCATCTGACGGTTTGCAAGTGATGGGTGGTTATTTTTCTCTTTTGCTGACATCTGGCCCACTAGCCAGATTTCAGTTTCTTTGTTTAAGGCTCACATTCTGTGCTGGTGGGCATCCGAGCCTATGCTAATCTCTTGGGCTTATGTTAGACATGGGCTCGTATCCTGCTGATAATGATCTGGGCCTAGAAGCATTGGTGTTTCTAGCGATATGGTTCAATTGTGGCGGTTTGGACCTGGCCTGAACATTGCCCCCTTCTCTTGTCTTTTCAAAAACTTTTGAATTGACAAGAGAATCCTTGATGAGATTTCTTTGGGAAACGACGATCATTATCAAAGCATTAAACCATTGCTTTTAAATTTGAAACCACGCAACCTCCTCTAAATCATCATCTTCTCTATTCTCTGCTTAATCTGCTCTTGTGTATCTTGCTCTGATCTTCAATGGCATCCAACATTCCTTGTGAATCATCCTCTTTTGCTTGCTTTCTTCCTTTTCCGATCAGGGGCTTATTTTTCCCTATGAAGATTCGCTTGCTCTAGGGCCATCTTTCCTGGAGATCACTCCACAGCTAGCTTCTTCAATTCAGTATGTTTTTCCTCTGTGTATTGGTGAAAGCTTTCTTGTCGATGCCCATTTTCTTGATTGGCAAGCTTGGACTGCTAGCCGTTCTTTGAGATCCTGGTTGAAAGAGAACATTGATTGGGCTTCATGGATCGATCGCTTGACTCCCTTCTCTACTCTCTGGAAATCAGTTGGTATCTTTGAACTGATCCAATACTCTCATTTTGGGATTTCTATGGCTCATCCTATGCTCTCCGCCCTTGTCTATTTTTGGTCTCGCTCCACCAACTCTTTTCATCTTCCCTACGGTCCCAAAGGGCCGGCCGTCCTTGACGTTTGCACTCTCACCGGTCTGTCTTCGGTTGGTGAGTCTGGTGATGGAAATCTTCCTTCTTCTAACCTCTCTTTTGATAATTCTAATGCCCAAGTCTCCTATGGCACTTTCATGCTTAGGGAGAAGAAGAAGACTCCCATTCCTGATATTCAAGAGCACTGCGATTTTTTATTGATGTTTCTGTGTTGCAGCTTGTGTGTGGCCTCTAGCCAACTCACCAAAGAGTACACTCGGGTTGTCATTGCATTGGCCTATGGTCATTCCATTGCGTTAGCCCCTTTTTACTTGTCCCAGCTGTACCGGGGGCTTTTCAATCTCGCCAGTCGGAATCTTGTTTCTGTGGGTGGCCCTCTATGGTTCCTTCAATTCAGGGTATGGGAATATTTCCTTGGCCTTTTAGCTCAATCAGCCATGTCTCTTGTTTCCAACCTTCTCTTCCGTGGGCAGCATTGGTTGAATGTTAGTATTTTTTCACGTTCTTTTGCCGAATACTTTCAGTTCTTTTTTACTCTTCCTCTTGACCGTTCAGATATACTTTTCTTCCCTTTTCCTGTTGAATTCGGCCATTCTGAATTCCTCAATCTTACTCTATTTGAAAACTCTGATGATCCTCTGGCCTTTTCCAAACAGAATTTAATTTGGGCCTCCTACCTAGTTTGCCGAGACCTACATTTTGGTTCCTTAGAGGAGGGGACACCTGACCACAACCAAAAGTGCGGTGCGGAGGTCTACTTCCTAACTTATTGTCTCAGCAGTTTGGGTTTGCCCAGATTATTCCTGTCCCTGCCTTCATTTCTCTGAACCGTCCTCCATATCTCCGAACCATCATCGCCCAATTTGAAGACATCACCTATGTCAACCAATATTTTGATCGCTTGACAGCTGAATTTTCTATCTCCCATTGTCCTAACTATCCTTTATCTTCTCTAGCGTTCCATAGTTGGTGGTCTAGTTATTTTAATTTTGCTTTTGCTTCAGATTTGTCTGTATATGTATCTCGTCTGGGCGCGCCAACCGAGTCAGCTCCCCCTGTTCCAATCAAAACTCCTTCGGCCGTTAAGAAGACCAGCCCCAAGAAAAAATTCAAGGCTCCTGTCAAGGATCCTCCCGAACGTCCTAAGAATGTCAAATCATGTACCTTCTCCTCCATGAAATCTATGATTCTGGTTGAAAGTTATTATGGGTTCAAATGGAACCCTTCAGACTCTCATGAGCTTCTGAAGGAAAAAATGGCCAGTGCATATGCTCAGAAAACGGCCGCTCATGATGAGCAGTGTTTACAATCTTGGATTTTGGCCGGATCCCATTCTTCTGGGATTTTTGAGTCGGACATGGCCCATTACTTTACTCCATTACCTAATCCCCCACGCATTCCTGATTCGGCTCTTGGGCTGGCTGAGCCTCTCTTTCTTGCAGATCGGTCGGACCCCGTTAGTTTTAGTGGGATTTCACCTTCTGGTTCCCAAGCTACCAGTGTGACTTTAGCCTTGCTGTTGGCCATGGCTACTATTGGTATTCAGACTTCTCCTTTTCTATTTCTTGGGTTCGTTTGTGTTCTTAACTGGGTGTCTTACATATTTCTGTTATTTTCAGCCAAGGCTCTGCCTTTACCTATAGTGGAGCTTCCGGCCGGTTCCTTTTCTGAAGAGGAAGTTATAGGATAAGAGGCTTCGCTGACCCTCCATCAGGCCAAAAAGAAGAAGAAAACAAAGTCCAAATCGAGGCTGACGCGACAGTCTGCCCGTCCTTCCGAGAGGAGCTTTAGAACAAAGGACCCTGGTTCTCCTGTGGATCTTTCTGAACAGAATGTTGTTGTAGGTACTCCTTTTGAGAAAAGGCAGCTTGAGTCACCAGTAGCTTCTCCCTCTGCCAAACGCTTGAAGAAGCAATTGGCTGGGTGTTCCCCTGATTAGGCAGAGAGTTTGAGTAATGAAGGTCTTGAGGGCATTGGAAAAGGTGCGACGGATGATTCGTCTGAGGAAACTAAAATGGTCGCCGCTAAGCCTTTTGGTGAGGTTGATTCTGACAAACCACTCGCCACTGCTTCTGATACTGTTGCTGACTCCTCTCTTGCCAGAAGTCCTGGTTCTAGCACGCCCGTACTCTCCGTTGATTTTGCTGATTACCTCAAGTTGGTCGATGATTTTCTTGCAGGTTCGTCTTCCCTACCTCTCACTTCTCCTGCCTTTGAGTTGGCAATGTCTACGGACTTGGAAAAATCCAAGTCTGATCTCAAGAAATTGTTCTCTCTAAGCTTATCTGAATTTAGTAATGACCAATGGCTTTCCACCATTCACGATTGTCTTAATCTGCTCCAGTCATCCCACCTGATTGAATCTTCTATTATTTCGACTTTGGCGGAAGTGCCTACTTGGGTAATGGGTTTTCAGTTGGCCAGTCTCAAGAAGATGAGGAAAATTCCTTTTTGAATGACCTATCTTCAAGGATCATAGAGATATCCCACTTGAGGAGCTCTTTTGGGAGAAAAACAAAGGAGATGGAGGCTACTAAGCAGGAGGTTGCCCAAGTTCACAACCGTTTGGAAGAGACTGAGGTAGAGAAGAAGAGGCTGGATGAGGAAAATGCCAAGCTTATCGCTGCTATTGCTGCTACAAAAAGCATTCAATGGACCATAGCTTTAGCACAAAGAGGGATTGCGGATGAACTACCAAAGAAGGTGGAGGCCGTTCGGGCAATAAAGAAAAAAGAGAGTGAATGGGTAAGTAAGAGATAGCACGCTGTGGAACTGGCCGTAACTTTAATGGCCAAATTTGATTCCCTCAAGAACTTTTCTTTTTGAACCACTTTATGTTTTTTGGTCGGCTTGCTGAGCCGTTTTGAACTTTGCCCCTTTTTTATTTTATTTTTTTGCTTGGCAGTTGATTGGCCAAATTTGTGCTTGCATGGTTGTGAGTCCTTGGCCGTCTCTGTTATGCTTCCTTTGACTCCCACATGGTTGGGTAGTACTTTTTCAAATGTCTCCCGTTTATAGGCCTTTCTTCGGTTGACACTTTGTCTTCTTGGATAGTATATGCTCCCCCCTTTTAGTATTCTTTGGATTCGATGGGGCCTTCCCATGTAGGTGACCACTTCCCATATACATGGTCTTTACGACCGATTGGTAGAATGGATTTCCATACCAAATCTCCTTCTGCAAAGGATTTTCCTTTGACCTCGTTGTATGACCTTGCAACCATTCTCTTTTGGGCTTGTAACTCTTCGAATGCCCTGAGCCTAGCTTCGTCCAGGTCTTCTAACTCTATGAGCATGGCTTCCATATATTCATTTTGTGGTACTTGGTGCTGTAAAATTGTTCTCATCGAGGGAACTGTAATTTCCAGTGGTATCACAACATCATGGTCGAAAGTCAATGCGAAAGGGGTGTTCCATATTCCTGACTTTAAGGCTGTACGATTGGCCCACAAGGCTTCTGACAGAGTTTTATGCCATGATCTCGGCCTATCCTCGACCACTTTTCGCAAAACGTTCTTCAAAACCTTGTTAGTGTTTCATCCGGCAGTTGTCTTAATCTGGCCAGATCAGCCAATGATACTTCAGGTTCCGTCTGGTAAAACTGGGAGTGGAATTTTTCTTCCATTTCTTCCCAATGTTGAGACGAGTTGGGTAGCGGATTATATACTAAGTAAATGCTTGGCCGGTCAAGGAATTCCCGAACAGCCTTAGTTTGTGTTAATCACTTGGTGACAGTTCCCCGCATTGTACCATGAATCGGCCCACATGTTTGATGGTCGATTGACCATCTTCTCATGAGAACATTGAAAGTCAGGGATTTTGTAACCCCTAGGAAACTCATATATGATATCTACCCAATCAGAGTAAGGTTTACGGTATGACGGTCTGGACAACCGTCTGGCAGGCATGTTAGCCACAGTCTCTTGGATCCAGTGACAAACCTTGTCTCTTTCTAGTCCCCTTGGCCAGCCCGGGTGCCTGAATCTCGATGTTCAGCATCCTTTGATTAGTTCGTACTTGACCGATATGGCCGAGAGACTCATTTTGGTCATTAACCGGCCTTGGTGGAGTGGGCCTAGCAGGTGGTATGTCAACATGGTTTGTGGTTGTTCAATGGAGTTGAAAATTCCATTCCCATTAATACTTCTTTTGGCTGAATTTTTGTTTTCTTTGGCCGAAATATTTTCTCGTCTCATCACAGACTCTATTTCAGAAGACATTCTAGTGAATCCTTCCGCCGTGGCCACGTTGGTGCGTCCTAGATCCACACTAATCCTCATTAAGGTCTGATTTAACGTTTGTAGAGCTACCAACACGCTATTATTAAACGAAGTGGATGTGGATCCTACCTCAGTGCTTGGGATAGTCTGGCCTAGTGTCACATCATAAACTATTGAGATCCTCGAGATTCCCAAAATTTAAGTATGTAACTTTCACCCCAATAAAACATGGGAGTGGAAAGAATAATCAAAACATAAGCGGAAGTAAACAAAAATAGTTCTAGATATAACTTAAGTAAAAATACATAATCTGCTCTTTATTACAACTGATTTAATGAATTCTAAAATTAAAATCTAATACAAAACCCTTTCTACTGTTTCTTCAATTCTAGTTCTATCCCAAGCTCTCCTTATGCTACTTGAATCCTGAAAAATATAAATAAACATACATAAGCTAGAAAGCCCAGATGAGTAGTCCTTCAAAGCAAGGTATTTACTCATACCCCAATGTTATGAGATAAAAACAATATGATAGATAAAATAAATATAATCTGTAAATTATATGAAAAATAATGATAATTATAACAGAAATCAGATAACAAGTGTTTCTCTCCCAATCTCACATTGGTATATGAAATAATGGTCCATATCAATAATCCTAATTCTATATGCAAAATTAGATCAAGTGTATCATACACAAGATACTCATAATAATATCAACAAACACGATGCAATGCATGGTGCGGTTAAGTATGCTAATAATGTAAGTTCCCACATGATCTATCATTCCTTGAGCAAGATGTCTTCTCGAACCATCCCCCCCATAGAGGGTCATTCTCAAGTTAAGATATTTCATGTGTGCATCATAGTTCTAAGGGGTTTCGACCTAGAAGGCACAATTCCCCTACTTATTTGTGATCATGGGTAATACTCCCAAGAATTCCAATTGTAAACTCCTCAAAGAATCTTACATATTAACAACTAACAGAAGGGTATATGCTTCAGATATTGGGCATCATAATATGAACATTCCCTTAACTTATCATCTTTCCACAAGTCTTTTGGGAGCACCATACAAGGATATAGCCCTCGCCTTAGGAGTAACAAACAAATTGGTTTATTGGGATGTACAGTTCCTCAACACATCATAATATAACATAGTCCAACCGTAGGAAAAATTGGGTAAAAATAATCAAGTCTCAAGTGTAATCTAATCTCATCAAAGGCATAGGGTATTAGATCTTGCTATCACAGCTGGGTAGTCCAAGATGCAACTCATATTTTCTGATCATTTAATTAGCACAAACAATGTCTCATAGGCATATATTCATATCAGCAAAGACATGAGCACATTCTCATGATTCTAAAATAATGTATAAGTTCACATCTTAGGCAAGAGTATCCATGTACGTACAATAATTATGATAGGAATAATTATAAATATGTATAACAGTAAGGCATTCCACTCACATAAACACTAATTTACACATAATCACATAAATAATGGTACTACATAGTCATTGAGTTATTTATTCAATTTATGTACCTAGACATGCATAACTAGAGGGTATGGCACTACTGGAATGGTCAGGAGTTTGGTGTTTTAAGTGTTTCAAAATATCACTTCCTAATCCATGGCACTAGTTGGCTAAAATTAGTTTAGATTTGGTTAGAATGGTCTTGGGTTATTAGGTTTATTTCTGGGGTCTAAAAACACAATAAATCAATTAGATTAGGTCTACTTTAAGTGTCCTAGAGTTAGGGTTCAAAAATTAGGTCAATATGGCTCTCAGCACATGCTCGGCGTGTGGCTCGAGTCGCCGGAAGGTATCGAATGAAGGGTATTCTGGGTTTGGTCAAAATAGGGGCTCGGCGAATGTCTCGGTGCATTGAGATGTGGCTCGGTGTGAAGTCTAGGGGCTAAAATCACATACTGTGACGCTCGGCGCATCGAATTGGGACTCGACGTGAAATCCAGTGAACAATTTCACAGCATTTGGGGCTCGACGCGTCCTGGATAGTCGCCGAAGTGCATTCTGGGCAGATGTCTATTGGGATTTGTTCTATAAGGATCCTATAACTCAAGGGTGCTTCTAAATTAAGATCGAGGTCATTGGATTGGGTTTTTAATAATCTCAAAATGATTTCTTGGCTTCATATGATCAATTTTTTGGGTTTGGCCTCTTTGTTTATGCTATGAATGTGTATAGAGATTTGGGTTGATTACTAATTACTTGATTTTGTTAATAAGATCATGGGAACGGGTTATTAACACTTCGAAACATAATTTCTCATGGTCACAACACTGAAATAAAAATAAATACACAAGACAATGAAAGAAAACTCATAATGATTTGCTGTAGAATTCTCCTAAGGTTCATTCTTCTTCTTCTTAGTAATTTATGGGTTTCTTCTTCTCATGTTAAGGCTTCTCCACGAATTTGATCATCCTTATGTGTTAGATCCTTAATTAGCTTTCTTATTTATAATGCTCTCAAGTTATTGGTTTCTAATTAGGAGTTGCTATCTTTTAGGGAATTCTGGGTTTCCAAATATTTCTAGGATTCTAATTATAGAGTTTATTTAATTAGTAAGCTTCTAGATGATGGTTTATAATTCTTATTTGATTTATATTAGACTTAGGGTTATTATTATTATTATTATTATTATTATTATTATTATTATTATTAATATTATTATTATTATTATTATTAACTTCCTTATCTATATATATTTTTGGTTTAGGCCTAGTCAGCAATTTTTGGTGATTTGACCAAGTCAACTAATGGTTCGAACTCTATTGTTTTCTTATTTATAACTCCTTATTAATTAGTTAATTTACTTATAGTTCTTAATACTTGAATTAATCCAAATTAAGTTATATTGATCTTAAGGTTCGAATAACTTGTAGGTTCATTTTGGCTTATAGGTTCATTTTTGGTTTCAGCTTATAGCTTATTAGTTAGGCTGGTTGGTTATAATTATTTTCATAGGTTATTGGTTTGGCCTCTTATTTTATACTTTAATTATATAGATTAATTTATAATTACTTATATTTATGCTAAGCTTAATTAGGTTTTATTAAATTACCCTTTTTTACCTTAATTTAAAGTTTTAAATTTTCTGGTTGTAACACCTAGTGTCTCGCCGACGCTATGTTACTGTCCAGTGCCTCCTCTGGGGCAGTATCCACAATAGGGAGCACTCCTTCGTGGTCGTCGTCTAACCGTCCACCTGTTCTAGTTTTGGGTGCCATTCAGCTTCACCAATAGTGTCCCACCGGGCATGCCAAAAGATGTTGGCGGTTTAAGATCCGCCGACGGTCGGTCGTGTGTTCCTGATCAATTGTGGGTCTCTCTTGGTCGTGGGGCCGAAGAGGGTGTAGGCGTGCCAGAACTTTTCTAAGTTCGACTGCAAGACAAGTAGTGTGAGTCAAACTGCGTAAGTTAGTTTTTGATGTAAATCGGTCGATGTATGGCCGATTTTGAGTTAGACGATTGTATCGATTCCCAATCTCGAAGGGTCCATTGCTGAACCAAAGATACTGATTTTACGCATCAACAACACTTTTATATTAGAACAAGTAGAACAATATGCCAATATACAACTTAGAAAGGTAAACCTCCTAACTTGAAAAGACAACAAGTAACATGAACAAAGAAAATACAAAACCTTCGGTGATTCCTTGGGCTTCGACTGTGAGACGTGACAAATCTACTTCACGGTTGCACAGATCAGCATGTAAGGGATTGTCAAGAGGGTTTCCGTAAATCTCCCAACTGGGATTCCTTCGTTACCGACTAGAGGGATCTTCTGAGAGAAGCTTAGTTCGAAGTAAGAAATAGGTGCAACGGGATCCTTGCAGAAGGTAAGAAATAACTGATGATCGCTGAGGATCAGAGACTAAACTAAACTAATGATCGTTAGGGATCAAAGACTAGGCTAAAGTGTAGCTATTGAGTTGACTTGTTGTGGAGACCTTCTTCGTCTTGGCCGATCCCATTTTATAACCCTCTATGGTAAACATCTAATGATTTGCAAGTAATGGGTGGTTATTTTTCCCTTTTGCTGACATCTGGCCCACTAACCAGATTTTAGTTTCTTTGTTTAAGGCTCACGTTCTGTGCTGGTGGGCATCCGAGCCTATGCTAATCTCTTGGGGTTGCTTTAGCCCTGGGCCCGTATCTTGCTGATAATGATCTAGGCCTGGAAGCACTGGTGTTTTCAGCGATCCGGTTCAATTGTGGCGGTTTGGACCTGGCCTGAACACAAACACAATCAAGAGACCTTCAAAATTAATATTTCTCCAAATGAGTTCGAGGAATTGGTTCCTGATTCAGAATGATTGACAAACGAGGCCTAAGGAAATACTCCACTAAAGAAGACCAGCTGTTGGTTTTATAAAACCTAAGGCCAAATCAGTAGAGAGCCATTTTCGATTCAATGGACGACCTGTTCGGATTTTTAGAAATAAATAAGGAGATGGAAAATGAGAGTATCACCTGCGGGGACCTATATAGGTCCCTTGCAATTTAAAGACGACACGCGTCTTTGGTGGAAACCAAGGCTCTAAATTTCGATTTCGCCAGAACTGTCTGGCGAAATTTTGCCGGCATGCCGCCAATATTCCGCCGACATGGTGTAATCTTTTGCCAGGTTGGAAAAAAAATGGGAAAACATATATTTTTCTAGGGAATTTTGATTCCAATTTTTTTAGGGTTTAAATAAGGTTAAAATACACCTAAAAAACCAAAAATATGCAAAAACGCATGCATACATATACATTTACACATAGTTACGCAAGTATGATGCACTCAGTCGAGTACCTTGTAGTTGTATTTGTAAGGGAAAAATAAAGTTCACATGTAAATTCCTCATCATTTATATACACAAAGAGAAGTCAAAATATGACCCAATTTAATCAAGTTCAAGACTTCAAGTGAAGTGATCATCATTCGTGATAGAGTCATAGATCGATGATCAATCGAACAATAAAGCGCTAAACCAACCATGAATGTATATATAAATAGTAAGAAAGTTAAAATCAAATTAACAACACCCATTGATTGATTGGGTGTTGTTACATATCATATAATGATTTGAAGTCATTTGATTAACTTTTTATATGAAAACATGAAAAAAATAGATTTACCTCAAGTTTTCTCAAGAACGGACCTCCAATGCTACCCGAAGTTTACATCTTGAAGAAGATTCTTTAAAAGTGTTTAAAATTGCAAAAGAATGGAAGAATCAGAAGAAATCAGGAGTTTACAACCCTTTTATTTTCAAATTTTTGGGAAGGGGGAAGTCATTTACATTCCCTGAGCAAGAAAAAAAAATTCACCACTTCGTCGAAATTACACCATCTCGGCGAAATTTTGCAAGATTTCACCGACATTTTGCCGAGATGGTGTAAAGGGGGAAATTCAGCGAATTACACCCTCATTTCTTACCACCACGTCCCAAATTGGAGGCATGCCGGCGAAATTTAAAACCATGGTGGAAATCGCAAACCGGTTTCCTCCTTTTTTTATATTTTTTTTCTCCTTCTCTCTGTCGGACACCCCCTCCCTCCCCTAATTTCATACTTCTCCCTCTAACGCAGACTCTCCAACGATGATCAAAAATTGGACCTGCGACCTCACTTCCCTCCATTGATGACACCGACCACCCCGACTCCTTCACGCACCGTTCGTATAACCACCGACGACGACCTCCAACTCGCACATCTCTCCATGCAACCCCCCTCTCTCTCTCTCTCTCTCTCTCTCTCTCTCTCTCTCTCTTCTTCTTCTTCTTCTTTTTCTTCTTCTTCTTCTTCTTCTTCCTCTTCCTCTACTCCACCTCATGTCACCGCCCTCTCCCTTCACCGTCCACCACCACCCTTCTACCCCTCTCTGTCCTCGGTCTCCCACCTTTCTCTCTCTTCCGAACCTGTTTGCCCACCCCTCTCTCTCTCAGTCCATCTCTTCGGTTCCCCATCTGTTCTCTCCCCCTCCACCTCTTTCCTTCTCCACCTCCATCTCTCTCCTCTTTCTCTCTCTTCGGTAACCACCCTTCTCTCTCTCCGTCTCTCTCGTCCTTCCCTCTCCCTCTCCCCTATGCAAATCTCCCTCTCTTCCTTTCTTTTTTCCTTCTCCCTCTGTCACACTCCGGATCTCGTGACACGATTCCCAATGAGGGATAGCATGGATCTCGAGGTGAGACCTTCGGGATCCAATACTGGACCACAGATTGCTACCAAACCACAAGTAAAAATAAAAGTAATAGATACCCTTATTAAATCAGAGTGCGAAAGCTGAAATGATAAAACAATAAAGTCAACTGTAAATTCAAGGGTCAATGACTTCAGCAGAGTCATGACATACCAATCCCACTATCCAACATAGTCTAAACAAAATATTTTATCTCAAGCCCTCGCAAGAGCACCAATCAAAAATGGAATAAAACGAAATCAAATATGCAGCAGGAAGCATATTAAGTTCCACCACCATTCACCTAACCTGCAACATGAGATAGGAGGCTCAATAAGAAATTCAGCAGTTACCATCCCTATATGGAAATCAGATATCAACATGGATTAGTATCATAAATCTCAAGCATTAGATTAGTATAGGCATCATGATAACAATGAATATTTTAGTATGAGATGAGATGAATGAGTCAATCACAGGTCCTATGATGAATGCAATGAGAAGAAACACACAAATAATGAAATGAAGGCATAGTGAATGTACTAAGACTAACGTCTCCTAATAAGTGGACCTCACGTGAAGCTTCTCAACAACAACAATAGCCCATTTAGGACATAGTCCAAGGAATTTTCGAAAGCCCCCTCTTCGTTACGGGCGCTAACCCTTGGCATGAGGGTTACCATATGGCTAATTTACGAGTGTACCATACTCGAGGACTAGCGAACTTGTATAGGATGAACTCTGACATCTTACCATAGTTTAAGTGGGGCCATTTCATCCCACAGGTGTATAGTTAACCCAACCGGAGGCATCGCAGTAGTTTCTCCGTAGATTTCCACCTCTCGGTTCACTTATCATTTGATATTAGCCTAGTATGTAATGCATTAAACAAGGACACTGTAGACACTCCAATTTGCACGAAGTGAATTGTTCTTTTTCTGTTTTGCAGCTCCTGGACAGCTCAACTTGAGACTCGGCACTCCAAAATCACCTCTAATCCCCACCTTTTCTTACATGTGCAAAATCTCTCAAAAAT
>JAUPMG010002068.1:0-16111 GCA_031762675.1 Pachysandra terminalis | reverse complement strand
GATTCTCTTTTCCGCTGTAAATCTCTGTAACTATGTAATTAGTTCACTTTAAGTTATCATATTTGAGGTAACTAATGTTTTCTAATGACCACCACTCTCCTTCCGTGGAAGTGAAGGTCACTTCCCTGGTTCCCTTTGGACTCAATTAGTCTATCGGGTTCGGGTCATGACATGAACTCAGATACTCCAGGGTCAAGAAGAGTTGCTTGGCGTTAGTGCATGCCACCCAGAAATTCCGCCATTATCTGCTAGCTCGCGAAGTAGAGTTGATGACTAAATCGAATCCTATTCGATTTTTGTTGTCCTCCCCAGTCCTTTCGGGGAGAATTGCTAAATGGTTGTTATTATTATCAGAATATGACTTGACATGTACTACTCCCACTAGGATAAGGAGCCAAGCTGTTGTGGATTTGATGGCTACCTTCGCAGGTGACTAATCACATTTGGAATACGATTTTGAAGACCCCTTTGAAATAGACTCTGTAGATGATTAAGAGTCGTGGATCCTTCCATTTGATGGGTCTACTGTAAGAGGAGAAGGCGGCGTGAATATACTGATACTGTCACCCGACGGCAAGGCAACATTTGCGTCCTATAAATTACAATTCCCATGCTCTAACAATTCCGCGGAGTACGAAGCCTTGATCCTGGTACTGTTGCTCGCAAAGCAAATGGGAATAAAGAATTTATTTGTAAAAGGAGATTCTAATCGTGATCAAACACATGCAAAGCGAGTTCGCAGTCAAAGACCCAGTGATGGCTCAGTACCGGACTTTGGCACAAAGGCTTTTGCCTAGTTTCGACATAGTCAAATTTGAACATTTTCCTTGGACAACCAACAAACACGCCGATGCATTGGCTACATTGGGTGGCCGTCTTAAGTTTAATGAAGCTTCAAGCCATGTTGAGGTCAATAAAAAAATGGAGCCCATTACATTCGGTGAGAAGAGTTGCCTGGAAGAAGAAGATCAGAAAGCTCAAGTCCTCAAAGATTTACCAAATCCTCATGCATCTACCACCCCGATGAAGGAGTTGAAAAACTTCGTGAATCTAAAAGGAGAGTTGTACCGTAAGGCTGCTACAGGAGTACTCAACCGATGTATTGGACCCGAAGAAGCGGAACAACGATTGCATGCCATGTATAATCAACAATGTGCTCGGAAGGATGCTGAAGCTTTGTATAGGAAACTTCAACGAGCAGGTTATTATTGGCCTATGATGATGAGGGAGGCTAGTGAGTTACAACAAAGTTTTCCAAGGTGCAACGAAGAATACAATTGAGATCATTGTTTGTCCACTGCACAAACTAGTGAAGACTGGAGGCAACCCTATGTCGATTACCTATCTTTGAGTAAGCTCCCCGAAGATGAGACAGAGGCGGCTAAGATAGGAAGACGTGAGAAAAGATTCTTTATAGTGGGGGACTGCCTCTATCGTCACAGCTGGACTTGGAGAGCTCTCAAGTGCTTAACGAAGAAAAAGGCTGATGATGTGATACAGGAAATGCATTCTGGAGATTGCGGTGCTCACCAAGGGTATCATTGCTTGTTAGATCAACTGCTACAGACGGGATATTATTGGCCTACCATGAAGAAAGACACATGAATATGTGAGACGTTGTTATCAATGTCAAGTGTTCCGACAAAAAATCCACGCTTCGCATGTTGAACTACAACATATATCTACCCCGTGGCCATTTCATTCTTGGGGATTGGATCTGATCGGGCCGATTAACCCTAACTCGGGTGGTCACATATGGATACTAACTGCAACAGAATATTATTCAAAGTGGGTTGAGGCCATCCCCATGAGACCTGCCACGGGAGCTGCTGTCAGCAATTTCATCAGGATCACATCATCTGTCGATTTGGGATACCCCGTAGAATAATTTCGGATTATGGAACTCCGTTCATCAACAAGGATGTAAGGTTGTCGACAAAACATTATGGACTCAAACATATTCGGTCGACCCCTTACTATCTGAAAGGGAATAGGCAAGCTGAGGCTAATAACAAAACTCTAGTCCTGATCCTTAGTCATATAATACACGACCAAGGGGGAAATGGCATGAAAAGCTTACTATAGCCTTGTGGGCGTACCGCATCACAAAGAGATCCGCGATGCAGGAGACTCCATTCGCCCTAGTCTATGGTAGTAATGTTGTTCTACCAGCAAAAATAAAAGTACCGTTGACTCGGCTAGCCTTAACAGCTGCCCAAGAGGGCGATGATGTTAATGAAGTTAGTCTACGGATGAGGGAGTTGGAATTAATTGATGAGATAAGAGATCGTGCTGAAGACAGGGTTGTTATGTATCGAGCTCGTCTATCTCGTGCCTATAACAAGATGGTACATAATCGTGATTTTAAAGTGGGAGATAAAGTACTAAAGGCTGCTGCACATGTACGTGCCAATCTATCCACCCCGAAATTTGCTCCAAAATGGGAAGGCCCATATGTCATACGTGAAATAGCGACAAGTGGGTATTATCTCCTGAGTCAAGTTGATGACACTCCTCTTAATGACCCCGTTAATGCTAGATGGATTAAGTCATTTTATGACGATCCCGCCAATGAAGAATGACTTGTATTCTCTTTTCATGCTTTCCTTTAATAGAAAGGATCATATACCAAATGTTCTTTCTTTTACATAAAAGAACAAGTTACATGAGTAAAAAATAGTTCTTCTCATTTTCAAGCACAAAATTTTCCTCTTGTACTAAGAGAAAGAGAAGATACAACCAAAAAAAAAAAAACAAACAAACACTAATCTAACAGATATCCCATTGCATCACATGATGTTCCTACGTTAAAAAAAAAAAACTGATATACTCAAGGATGGAAAAGCAATGCCCATCTCGCCTATTCGTTGTCCCCCTCATCTTCATCAACGGGATTCTCAGGCATTTCGCCAAAGTATGATAACATCTGAGCCTTGAAGATGTTCAGACCGCAGAGACGATCAAAGAAAATACGACGACGATGAGCAATGTCATCCCTCACTCCCATTAAACTGTACGGATCGGCTTCTCGGCGAACAGCACGTGCTTCACCTCTCAGTTGAGCATGATGAACATCATTTGGCATACCTTCCATTTGGTATTCTGGGCCTCTAAAGCAGACGCCATTTGGTAGCAAGGATCCATCCTTATAGCCAAGAACATGTCATCACAATTACCTTGCTCCCGCTTGACCTTCTCTACTTCTTCATAATAACCTCGTGCTTGATAAAATAGATCCCCGTCAAGGAATTGGCAATGAAAGTGATCGTCCAAGGAAAGACGACAAAGGCGACGAAAAAGGCTCTTATAATACGAACTCGTTCTCTCAAGAGATAAAGATGATATCTCTTCCACCAGGATGAAAAAGTCCATCCATATCACCCTACGGAAGGCCATACGATTAGTCATGGGAAAAGCTTCAAAAAAATGTTGGGAAGGCTCCCAACAAGGTTTCCATTGCCTCGTTCAAGATTGGGACGATGTGAGGCCAATGAACTTCAAGAAGTGCAGGATTGAGCGCTCATGATCGATTTAACTCACGGAGGTGTATGTAAACTTCACGGCAGTACCCCCAAGGGAGGAGGGGGATAAATCTCTTGCACCTCACCTAAGTCACCATTGTGCGCCATAATCCCTATGCAATCTAGTTCAAACAATCACTTCTCAAAAGGAAGGAGTCTTGGGTCAGGTATGTTCTCTTGAATCCCCTTTTGTCCTTTATATAGGAATTTTAAAAAATTATATGTATAATAAAAATAATAATAATAAATAAATAAATAAATGTATAGATAAACAATCATAATATAAATGGATTGCACATAAACAAATAAATAAATATATGTATATCTATATATATATATATATATATGTGTGTGTGTGTGTGTGTGTGTGTGTGTGTGTGTGTGTGTGTGTGTGTACAATAAATAGAGAGGAAATAGACACATCCATAACAGATAGAGTACTGGAAATACAACAGTATAGTCACTAAAAAAAATGATGATCGAAACTAAGCACCATCAGGAATCCTATCTAGTAAACCGGTTGCCAGCGTCCTAGGAGTAAACTCACTTTTCTCAAGCCAAGACAATATAGAAGATTACTTTTCCTCATCACCGGCTAGTTTGGCACTATCTGTAGCTAATTGTTGCTCCACCTCCAAAAGTTGAACGTTTAGTGCTTCTAGCTTGGACTTGTTAGTAGCTATACGAACCTTTAACTCACGAGAAATAGAAGAAATTCTTAATTCCTTGTATTGCGCAACATAGCCCAAAGCCGTATCTATCTTTTCTAAATGAGCGACTAATCAATCCATCTTCCCCACAGTAATTGGATCACCCAATTCTTTCCGCATCTCCCCAAGGTCATCCAAAGAAAATTTGGACAATGGTGTTTTTTGAAGACACCAAACTATAGAGCACACAATGGTGTAGAAAAAGCCTCAATTACGACGAGAAGAGATCATGTCGGAACCAGGATCACCATGACAATCTATAATGTTCCGGAGAATGGAACCATAGGTGGCATGAATGCTTATCCCATTGACTAGCATAGAACGAGGATCTGGCTCGACGGGGAGAAGGATTAGGCTGGCACGATCATTTGCACTTCTTATGTCAAAAGGCTCATCACCTAAGAGATTGCTGAGACTTTCCTCTATGACAATTTTGGAAGATGACTTCTCTTGCTGTTGGATAGTACAGCCTTCTATTTGAGATGTGGGGGAAGAACCAGGCCATCACCTCCTAATGATGAAGCATCTATAACCGGAATGTTAAGATCCTCTTTGGCCTGATCCACGGAAGGTACTGAGGCGGTGGGAGACTTCGGTCTTTGCCTGACATAAGGAGGAATTGCAGCGGCTACAGGGGAATCGTTTTCCTCTTTCTTTTGCCCACCCTAGGATTTGTCACATGTGGAATCTCAAAAACTCCAGGAACGTCGAGTACCCTAGGCAGAGGGGGGACCAAAGGCGTGTGAGCCACCACGTTCAATGTAACTTCGGGGGTCATTCCTCTTTCAAAAGAAAGCCAGTCCGTAATATCACCCACGCCAGGGGTTGGAGGATAGTCATGACAATTGATTTCCCCTATAAAAAAAAAAAGAAAGAAAGAAAGATGTATGTATATGCATATAACAAATATGCACAATACATAAAACAAACATGATAATTTGCACAACAATAAAGATGATGATGCCGTGCGCAAAGAAAAAAAAAGGGAAGAATCGGTTACCTTCTTTAGACAGAGAAGATGTGTGTAAAATGTTGGGCGAAGACGTCATGGTAGCAATACCTATTGAAGAATTAGTAAGAGGGCGATCCTGGTCAGATAGCGGAATAGTATCCCCAAAATCGTGATCCTGACCCTCGAAATTACTTTCTTCTTCAGCCCTTCCTTCTTCTGAATTCGCTTCACTAGATGAAGTATCTCCTTCACTAGATACCAAGAAGAGAGGCTTCCTCGTCAGGCTATGAACACAATCTAGGTGAGGATCGGTTTGATCTGAGGTTAGGATCTGCAAAAAAAAACGTGTATATGTCTTAGATAAATTCAGGGATAGAGCAAATTTTGAAAAAATCTACACGCATATTTATACAAATAAGCAAAAGACTAGAAGACAACGGTAACGTCAAGATGACATAAGCCTGAAGAATCTTACCTGTAAACCGGATGGGACAGTCACCTGATGTGAAATGGATAGAGCGGCAGCCTTAACTCGCTCACAGAAACCTTACGGGTTCCTCCCATTGAAGGTTCGGTCGGCTTGCCAGGAGACTTCGGGAGTTTAAGCCGAGGATGCTTATTGGGAATAACAGCCAATGACTCTCTTGAAGCTTTAACTTTAACAAAGGTACAAGCGTCGTGCCAGAAATCATACCAAAATCTAACCATCTCCGGTGTGCTCCCCATAGGAGAACATTCACCCGCAACCATAATATGTTCCGTAGAAATATGGAATAGCTCGCAAAAACCCTTCCGTGTATAAACGAGCCCGGACACAAGAACATAAACCTCAGGAGCTGTCATAGAAGGAGTCTGCATGAACCCAAACTGATGAACAAAACGATGGGGACTATAAGATTCTGTGAGATAATCTTCACTTCATTCTGCCCATACAGGAAGACGTCCCGGAAGTATATTCATGACATAAGCCATAAATATAGACAACACACTAGCACGGTCTTTAAAAGAAACCTTGCTCAAAGGAGCCAAATGACGATAACCGATAGATTGTACGCCAGGGAACGTATGAGATAGGGACGAAATGTGAAGCATGACTCGGCGTCCACTAAGGAAATGAAATCAATATTCTTACCTCTTTTGGCGTGATCCCATAGAGCCACTCGACTATATTTCACTCCGTCCATTAGAAGCGTACGAGGAAGGGAGCCGTAACGTCTGAAATGCTCAAGTATGAACAATTGAAGGAGTGGAGCATGAGCGAAAGTCTCTATTTCATAATGACCACACGAAGAATCGAAGTCATCGACTAGTAAGTCCAACTGATAGTACAAAGTACCCAAAAACATAGGCGCCAAAGGATAGCGGGAACCTCACGCCATACATACTGTCATAGCAAAATAACAACCATGTATTGTATCGTATGGCGGACCCTCAAAAACATACGTTGATAAAAAAAATAGCGCGATAAAAACCGCAAACATAATGAGCGAACGGTAACCTTCGTCGACGCTTTCTTCTAGTACATCCCCGGTCTTCCTCAAAGGCTTTACGTCCTTGAAAAAGTATCTAATCCAATCACTAGAAGTGGCGTGACCCCCTTTTTTTTCTGTTTGGCGACAATGATTTGAATATATTGAAGGATGCCGGGCTAAACGTTGCGCTTCCACCAAAGCTTTGACCATTTTCAACCCTTCATCATCTAGATCAATGTTTAAAGGGTCAGAATTACCCACTATCTCCAGACCCATTAGCACTTGAACATCTTCAAGAGACGGAGAGAATTCTCCCCAAGAAGCAATAAAGGTGTGTGTGTCCTTGCTCCATCGATATAAAAGTGCTGATAAAGCCTCACGATCAATCTTTACATTCGACTCACAACAAGCTTGAATGGCAGTTTTCAAACCACATTGCTCAAGCACACGTTGTGATGACTCATTATCCATTATATCGTGGCACCATTCGACCCAAGAATTCGGGTGTCGTATATACGCTTCAAATCGTATCTTGCTGGGAGCATAAGCGCCAGATTCAAAGTTGATACGGGGTATCGACGTCATGAGTGGAGGTATTCCTTCGTTAGTTGATATAGGAGGAAATAAACACGCTGTAGTACTCTGAGAACCCTTTAACTATTTGAATCGAGGAGGAACAAAATGCCATAAAGTATCGACTGTAGCAGGATCCCGTGGTCGTCCTCTTTGAAATTCTAATAGATTTCCATCGTTGGGACGCTCTAGAGATTCCGACGAGGCTAACGCCTTCTTCCCCATCGTAAACAAATGACACCTAAAGAAAAAAAATATATGTATACACATTTGTACATATGACATACATTCAATAAACCAAAATAAAACGGGAGGAAAACTCACCCGGCGCTTGGATAAGTGAAAAGACTCCAACGAATTACCCCACCAAAAGATAGTGGACATAACCCCACAACTGTGGAAATAAAAAAAAAACATATATCAAAAAAAAAAAGAGGGGGGGCACGGTTGCTAATACTAATAGTCAAAAATAAAAAAGAGTCATTGTTTTTACCTCAAGATTTCTTTCGTACGAAATAATAAACACTTGAGATGCAGTTGATAGCTTTTCACCACTTCTTATAACTTGAGACTCCATTTTCACACAACTTAAGGAAGAATGTGGAACTTGAAAATAGTTTCCCCTAGATTTAGTTTATACGAAATCCAAGAATAAAATGGAGCAAAAGAAAATGATTCCCCCATTGAACTCCAAATCGATGGGAAGAGTAGACAATGTGTCTAGATGTTTTCCTTTCCAAAGGCTATGTCTACCTTTACCCTTCCTTCTTTTACCAAAGAAGTCAAGTGGTTGAATTATAAAAAGAGAAGTTTAGAAAGTACGTATCTACTTTTCTCCCTCCAAGGCAAAACTCCTTCAATTCAAAAACAAGGATAACAAATTCTCGTCTTCTTTGGCTTTTATACCAAAAAAATAAAAATATAAAAAAATTTCTATTCATGTCTACGCCAATAAACTGGTGTTTATTGTCATGGTCAGGGGACTTAATGTAGATACCTGAAATATGAGAATGGGAGGGTCCTGCGAAATTGAACACATGTCAAAACAAACTACTTACGCCCATGACGATTAGATGAAAAATACCATCGTCATGTGTCCTGCGAAATGTTCTAATGCTCATGACGATCAGATAAAAAATACCATCGTCACGTGTCCCAGAGAATTTTCTAACACTCATTATGATCAGATTGAAAATACCATTGTCATGTGTCCCGCTGAATTTTTTTACACTCATGACAATCAGATTGAAAATACCATCGTCATGTGACCCACTGAATTTTCTAACACTCATGACGATCGGATTAAAAATATCATCGTCATGTGTCCCACGGAGTTTTAAACACCTATGACAATTGGAGTAAAAAAATCTCATCTACATCAATGCCAAAAAATTGTCGAAAGTGTTAAGGTTCAAAAACCTCGAGATCACCTAGACAAAACTTGCTAAAATTGATAAGGTTCAAACACCTCGAGAGCATTGAAGTAAAAATCGTCGAAAGTGTTGAGGCTCAAAAACCTCGAGAACACCTAGACAAAACTTGCTGAAAATGCAAAGGTTCAAAAACCCCGAGAGCATTGAAGTAAAAAATCATCGAAAATGTTAAGGTTCAAAAACCTCAAGAACACCTAGACAAAACTTGCTGAAAATGCTAAGGTTTAAAAACCTCGAGAGTATTGAAGTAAAAATCGTTGAAAGTGTTAAGGTTCAAAAACCTCAAGAACACTTAGACAAAACTCGCTAAAAATGCTAAGGTTTAAAAACCTCGAGAGCATTGAAGCAAAAAACTCGTCGAAAGGTTTAAAAACCTCGAGAGCACCTAGACAAAGATTCGTCTCGAAGGTACTAAGGTTTAAAAAAAAACAGCGGAAGTGCCAAGACTAAACGATCTCAACAAGCCTCGAGATTGAAGCAACTCAAACCATGATGCTGATCGTTATTGTCTATACTGTGGCATCACAAATGTACACATCAAGGATTGGTCCATAAACGTAACTTTGTAATTCATAAATGTAACTTTGGATTGGTCCACCAATGAGACTGGGGTAGTTGTTCATGCTACCTCAGGTTAGATTCTTAACACCGTTAGACATTTCCTGACAGTTTCTCAACAAACTGTTATCTCTATCCTAACTACTATAAATAGTAGTTCATTTCCCAAGAAATGGGCTGGAGAATTTTGACAACGGATTAGACTCTGACAGTGTGTTCACGAATTTCTAACATCTGGACTACTACTTTCCTCGTTACTGGACTTGGTTCGTGCTCAATAGCCGTTCCGTTCTAACCTCTTAATTCTTTTAAAGACGGGGTACGGTCGCTAGTCGACTTAGGCTTCCTTCAGTCGGTAATTATATATTTGGTGACTCTTTAACAAAAACACCCTTTACAACTTATAAGTTCTTCCCTCCCCATACCTTAGCTATTCCATAGGCCATCGCAAGCCTAGCACATAGCCAGTACACGTTCATCTACTTATCATCCTAGGCCTCCTGAGAACGAAACTATTAAGTAGGATCTGCAAGTTTGATGTAGAGGCAACGGGCCGGGCTAGGCTAGGCTCGGGTTGGACCATACTTTATATATAAGAGCATTTTTGTTGGATCGAGCCCAGCCCAACCCAAGTTTCGGGCTTAACAATGTTTGCCCAAATGGAACAAAAATACTACTATTTTGGTGCTACTAAAAATTGAACACAAGTCTCCACAGGTATAATATAAAGATCTCACCACTAATCCACAATCATAAAATGATGATGAGTTTAAGTAAAAGAAAAATTATAAATTATTTATTATCAGTCTTCATATCCTCGAATCGGACCGAGTCGGACTAATCTAATATAAGTCTAGACCCAACTCGAAAAACTAATCAAGCCATAATTTTAAGCCCGACCTCTATTAATCCCATATTTTTAAATTTCAGAAATATCACTAATTTCGGCCGCCGAAACAAAACCGAAATATCCAAAATTTTGTTTAATTTTTTTTTAATTAAAATAATTGGCCGAAATATTGTCCGAAATTTTTTTATTTATAGTATTTTAATATAGGCATAATTTAGCCAATTTCTTTCTTTTTTTAATAAGTACTAAGTAATAACTTCTAAAATATAAATAATAAATTTACTCAATAAAAAAGTGATATTTTCATTAAAATATATATTATTTATGAACATAAAAATTTTAAAAAAATAACAACTAATATTTTTATTAATAATGTGAAATAATACAAAAGTTTACAACTAATAAATACAACATCCAAAATATATTGGATTCAAATTCTAATATCTAAAAAAACACAATGTATAAAAGTTTAAACTGAAATTTTAAACTTTATTTCTTGATTTCCTTCAATTTCTACGGGTACGAAATCCATTTGTGTACCTGTATAAGCAAAAGAAAAAAACAAGTAGTAATAAATTTTTTTACATTATAATAATTAATAAAATAATTTTTTGGATAAGAAATGAAGGGTAAAAAGTGAGAGAATTTGATGCTATTTATAGAGTTGTAAATATAGGTTTTTACATATTTTTTACCTTTAAATAGAGTTTTTGATTTATTTCGACAGAAATATCCAAAATTTCGACTGAAAAAGTGACAATTTCGGACGAAATTGTTTTGGCCAAAGTACGATTATTTCGGCGAAATTTGTACTTTTTCGGCCGAAATAAATCTGGCAGAAAAATCATCATTTTGTGTTTCAGAGGTTAGGTTCGACACCGTCGGCGAAATTTAAAACTATGATTAATCCTTACCCAAATCCGCCCAAATATAGGACCGGGCTGATCGGGTCGGATGAGTGACCCGGATCATTGCCAACCCTAGAGTCATAGTTTGCACTTGACTAATTAAAAAAAATGACTAAAAAAATAAAACTCCGATTTTTTTTTTTATAATGCTATTGCAGAGCTGTTTTGGCTGTTTCGACGCCTTTTTTAGTGCATTTCAATTGAAACTTAGGTGGAAACATGCTTGGAAGCATCTAAAACAGCTCTGACAATAGCTGCTTTATTTCCTTTTTCTGCTCGTGAGTTATATTTATGACAGAATTTATCCTTTGTTTGTCCCTGTGGATGAAATTCACTTGTTTGGTAGTTGATAAAATTCACGTATCATTCAACTTGGGCGGAGTTGGGTGTAAGATGTTGACAATAGTCCCACACGATGCTTACCAGGAATTAGTCCCCAATTACGCATTTATCCCTGACTCTTAATAAATTGACTAACTACTCCCCTAGCTAAATGGGCCTCCTGAGTAAGACCTGTCCTTAGTAAATTATGTAAGATGATAGGGATGTTTTAGTAATTATTTATATACCGGCAAATAAAAGAGCCGGCGCGTCAGCTCGACGGCCGGTTGACGATCTAGGGTTCCGTTTCCAATAGCCAACCGAATCAGCTGTTCAGGTATAGAACCTGACCACTTATTACTCTCTCTCTCTCTCTCTCTACACGTATAAATGACGGATGCGCCGTCACTGAGCTCCACAAAAAGTTCATTTCGCTGCTCATTTTAGCGCAAACCCTTCTCTCTCTCTCTCTCCTCTTCAGCAGCTGAGAAATGCAGATATCTGCTCTCGGATAATCATCGAAAGCCGATCTATCGCCGGGAAACCGGCCGGTACGCGGGGATAATTTTATTATTCTCTTCGTAGTGTTCGGCGAGGGTTTTTCTCCTAGGATTCCATGGCGTCGGAGGATGTTGTTGGGAAGACGAGCGAGTCCGCGGTTTCGACGATTGTGAATCTCGCCGAGGAGGCGAAGGGTCCTAGTCACGCGATCCTTAGCATCTGCAAGTCTCTCGTTGCCGGAGGAGTTGCCGGAGGAGTGTGAGTCCATCTTTTTTGTGTTTGTTTAATTGTTTTTGGTTTTTTCCTTGAGATTATTGTGTTATTGCTGATCGTCTTCGTAATTTTTTGAATCATCGATGTACGTAATGTTTCCTGTCATCATTTGCGATTCTAGTTTGTTATTGGTTTTTCGGTTGATTGTTTAAATCCTGATTACGGTTCTGGATCTTTTTATGATTATCAAGTTCTTTACTACAAATTCCCTTTTTTTCTTTAAATTGTTTCTGGGAAGTGCTGCAGGAACACTGTGATATCGGTTTATTATTTTTATCTCTGATGATTGTTTTACATACCAAAATATGTAATTTTTTTTGTTAGTTAGATTGGTTAAAACTGTGTCTTCAACATTGTAATTATTCAGTTTTTCATTTGGTTCTTTCCTGCTTTTCATTTGTTTGTAGGAAAATTTCTGCTTTGATACCAAAAGATTGTAGCATTTCTATATAATTATTTGCATAAGATGTTATGCTTGTACATGCTGTCATTTACTTTTGGTTTTGCTTTGTTGTACTCTAGAGAGAAACGTTTGATCTCATATTTCAACTTCATAACATTTTCAGCAAGTTCTTTAAAATTCGTAAAAGTAAAGATTGTAGCATTTCTATATAATTATTTGCATGTTTGTTTACGGACTATGCGTGTATCTGTTGCAGGTCACGCACTGCTGTTGCTCCATTGGAACGATTAAAAATTTTGCTTCAGGTAGATTTTCTGTATTCACATGATTGCTTTTTTCCATAGACTAAAACCCACTTTATGAACGTTTATTGTGCTCTGTTTTTTCACCTTTAAAGCTTCAAAGTTATGCAAGTATTCAGAGTTCTCAGAGCAATTTCAAATCTGGATGTATTAATTCAATTAAATCCTGTGTTTTTTGCCAGAAAAAAATTACAGTGTTACACTTTATTCTTTTTCTTTGTGTGGTATTGGGGAGAAAGTTGTAGATGCTAGATTAATACCTCATATTCCTTTGTTTTGTTCAACTTTGGGGCTTAGAAAATTTCCACATCTGAAATGCTGATAATGAAATTTCTTGAAGAAAGTATGATTCTATTTATGAAAGAAAACCACTTCTCTGTAAAAGAATCCATTCATTCAACAATGCCTATTCCAACTAGTTGGGATTGAAGGGGAATGTCATTTTCCACCATTCCAGCCTATAGAACCCCTTGCTTTGTTAGTTGTGACTTGTGAGTTTTTATTCCTTGATTATTTTCTGCATTCATGGTTACTTTTAAGTTTCAACTTTTTTTTTCTCTCTTTCTGATGAATGAACAGCAGTTTATTGAGATAATACATCTATATTTACTTCAGCCTGCTCCTCACCCTTTTAGAACCTCTCACTTGCAAAGATTTGGAATTTCGCTTTGGCACCATTATTGGCTTATTTTAACATTGTCCAAACCAGTTTGGCTGACCGTTCTTTATTTTGTCTCCTTTTGAGGTTACTTCTAGATTCCCTTGAATGTGTTTGTTTCTCATCTCATCTAGAATTTCCGTTCATCCATCTCAAATCTTCATCTCTGCCACGCTTACTCTATGAAGATGTTTCTTCCTATTTGCTTAATGTTTTTGTTATCAGTAATAGTTACTTTGTATTAGATATTCGTAAAAGTGTATCTGTGAAGCAATTACATCCCTTTATATCAGCCAATTGAGCTAAAAACAGTAAAACCCTCCCGGATCAGAACTCAAAAAATCATTCATCTAATCCCAATACAAACCCCAAACCCGATCAAAATCCTTAAATGTTGTACCACTAAATTCAGGATAGTTAGATGCCCACAGAAATAAGAGTGATAGGGACCTGTCCCTCAATTTCTGAAATTCTGTTGCCTTGTCATTGATAATCAGTTTTGTAGCATCCTTATAAAGTTCTCTGTTCTCTGTTCTCTCTCTCTCTCTCTTGATTGGATTGGTCTTACCAATTCACATTGATGTACCATACTATGTATTCTTCTATTTTTTTCCACTATATCTTTAATATTGTTTCTGGATCAAACTTTTATAACCTTAATCTTAATAACAATAAGTGTCATTATAATCTGTACAAATGACGGAAGTGATGCTTTCTCTCTGATACTGCAAATCATGTTCATGAAAGGAGGTGTTTGCTTGTATGCACAACTCAAACTGTTAATTTTGTGATTTAAATTCCAAATTACTGTAGATAATCACTTTATATTTCTCACACCTCGTGAACATTCTGAAGCTACCAATGGTACAATTAAAAGACATAGTATCATCTACATTTATTTGGCTTGCTATCAGAAATGATATAGAAGTGAGTGCTTGGTAGTTTGGGGATTTGTGGTAGTCTGATAGAAGTAAGCTTCAGAGCACAGTAGGTAGCCGATGAATATTTTTCTAACCTATGACTTTCTGAAGCTAAAACTGGTACAGTAGTTTGCTACATTTAGTTTGCTACATTTATATTTATTTGGGTTTCTTTAAGAATGATACTGAAGCGAATCTTTGGTAGTATTGGGTTTTCTCTCCACCTTTAGCATGGATGGATATAATCTACATGCATAAGGGTCTTGTTGTGGCAGTAATATCTAGAATACAAATGCAACTACTTCAACCCCCCCAGTTTTCGTTTGCATTGTGATTGATACATTATGAAGGGGACATAAAGATTAAACATTTAGAGGAGCCAAGCTGAGCTTTTCCCTTCTCATCTTGGTCTCATTCATATATGGGGGATAAGTTCAATCTTGGATTGGGCTTATGATGAGCGTGTTTGAGCTTAGGCCTTGCTCGGGTTGGTTCCATAGTTAAATTTCCATGAGCCTGACACTGATGCATTTACTACTTTTCTCTCTCCCTCTCTTTCTCTTTGATGAATCATTTACTATTTTTTTTAGTACACATTACCAAAACAGCTCGTCTTTTAAAGCTTTTGTTAGACCCAAAAAGGTTGGTTATTTGTTAATAATTATTCATAATATGTTTAATTGCTTTTAATATAATAATAGGTATATGCTTCTTCAATATAATAAAGCTGAGCCCATTGTCTTGGATTACTTCCGTTTAGTAATATGGTCTTGATGTTGGATTCTTAGGCTTGGGTTAGGAGCCACTTGTCTGAATAAAGGCGTAGTGCATAACAATCCGATATCAAAAGTGAGCGAAGCTCGCTGTGCTTGTTGACAAACTTATCAAAGATTAGTATCTCCAGATAGAATTGGAAGGGATGACGAATCTGTGCTGTGTTAGGTTGCGTTTGGCCTGGCTTGTGCTTATGGATAAGCACTCATTGGATAAGTTGCTCAATGGGAGCACTTGTTCACAGCAACAATAAACTGCTTATTTGAAGGAAATAGTGTTTGGTAAATACATTTATTTAAGTGCTTATGAAAGCTTAGGGGTAACATAGGTATTATAAAAATATTATTAAAATTTAGAAATAACATTTATTAATGTGCTTATGAAAGTTTGGGGTTAAAATAGGTATTTTAAAAATATTATTGAAGTTGTGAAATAGCTTAAAGCATAAGAGCTTGGGAGAAGCTGCTGAGAGCAGTTTCTACTTATGGGTAGCCTTCCTCTAGTGCTTATGGGTAAGCACTTATCCATAGCACTACCAAACACATTTAATTTTAAAAAGTGCTTGTATAGGCTATAAGCTGCAATAAGTACCTATAGAAGTCGGGCCAAACACAGCCTTAGTCTTGTTGCTTCACTTTACATTCTAACGTAGTATTTGGTTTGTTGTTTTTCTTTCCTTGGATGTGCTGGAAACTGGAAATATTAAATAATTTCACCTAAACCTAGACTTTGATTCAAAATGTGATATACTAAAATTATTCTGTAAGCAATTAGAAATTTCACCTCTTGGTTGTTTTTGTTCATTTATTTATTTCTTGTAGTTTCCCTTTTAAATAAATTATGCATTCGTTTTCTTTTGCAATATGCAGGTCCAAAATCCTCATAATATAAAATACAATGGAACTATTCAAGGCTTGAAGTACATATGGAGAACTGAGGGATTTCGAGGACTTTATAAAGGCAATGGTACTAATTGTGCTCG
>JAUPMG010002067.1:0-45329 GCA_031762675.1 Pachysandra terminalis | reverse complement strand
GCATGAGTGAATACACTTCATAGTAGGTATACTCATTCTGGCTTTTAGCTTATGTCTGTTGTTTTTACTATTTTTCAAGTTCATGAGAATAGACGTAAAGAGGAAGTTCGGAATGGGTAGCACACTCTGATAGACTTGATGTTTTAGTTTAGACTAAGACTGTAAAAACTTAAAAATTATTAGATTTTAATTCTAGGCGTGTTTTAGTTACTTATATCTTACTAGAACTGTTAGAACTTCCGCTTATGAGTCTAATTTTGTTAGCCACACCCCTAGAGATACGGGGTGAAGGTTGCACTTGAACTGGAAAACCTAAGTAATCGGGAATTTCCGGTTCGGGTCGTGACAGATACTTACGTGGGATAGCAGATTACATGCTTTGCTTCCAGGGAACAGATTTGCAGTTGCGAGGCTATTGTGATGCGGACTAGACAGGTGATCTAGACGGTCGAGAGTCGATGTCAGGATACATATTTTTGTTGTGTGGCGGTGACAGCTCTTGGAGTAGCAAGAAGCAAGTCTGTGTCAACCTGATGTACGCATAAGAGGACTTATGCCATTGGGAACATTTAGAGGGCTATGAGTTAAATGTCACCCTGGGAGAGCCAGGATGAGATTCCTTAGGGAATCGTATGTAACTTGATAAAGCCGGATATGAAACGTTAATCAAGGCGCTTGAGAGTTGTGACTTGGATTAAGCAGCTCAGGTTAGGCGAATAGATTACGACTAGACTAAGATCTGTACGGTGTTGGAGGTTGACATACTCTTGGTTGGACCCAGAGCTCCACCATAGCATATGTTGCATACCACATTGCTATTAGCGACGTTTCCTTTAAGAGCAAGTGAATGGGTCCTTATTTCCTTGCTGTTTGAGATCAGGATGATCCTAGAGTGGATCAACTTATACCCTTATTACATTTGATCATGTTGTGAAGTTAGATCTGATGATCGCTCCTCTAGCTTACTTTCTTATGCCCATGCATCATACGGTCTAACAGGTGTTTTTCTGGGAAAGTAGTTAGGTTGAAGCTAAATGTCATGAGGCTTAGGGAAGACTGCTATGTATCACATTTTGAGAGATACGATTCATAGAGATATGTGCTTATGTTTTAAAATTATCTTTTGATGTTTCACATCTTTTACTTATATGTATCTGATATGTATGTAGACTATATGAATTATTTTAAATGAGCACATTAACATGAATCTAGTGGTTGAGTATAGTGATATGAGCTTGAGCTCATGAGGGATTAGAAATACGCAATCCGGTGTGGCCAAAAGAGTCTGGGGGATAGGTGAGACTTTTGAGAGTGTATCTTCATGTCAGTTTTATAGAACTTGATATGAAGTCACTCGCCTGTTACTTTGTGCTCGTCGGTCGCATGCTCAACGACTTGTATGATTAGCATCCATGATAGGAAGATAAGATGTACATGAGAGAGATGCACACTTAGTGCCCACTAGGACGAGTGAGAGATGTTGGATTTATGTGACGGGTCGACCTGGTTGGCCCGACCCAGGTCCCCACCTAAAGGGACGTCCATGCTTGGTGTGAGACCAAGTGTAACTTGGACTCCATCTCCTAATAGGATTAGGAGATAGAGTCCTAGGTTGAGTAGAGTCGAGTCTTTTATAAATCAAAGAAAACTCCTCCCTACCCAAACATGTTATTCATGTTTTGGAGAATCCAGCCCTAGAGAATCTCTTATCTCATCTTCTCTTCTTCCTTTGTGAGATCTGGTTTTGCTATTGAGATTCCCATACGAAGATATGGTTGGTTGAGTAGGGATATTGCATGTGGTTCTAGTAATCACATTTTCCGACATAGGACGTGTTCCGGTTCAATAGCGATCTTCCGCTGCAGATCCAAGTTCATGTGAAACGAGGTACGTGATCCGGGTCGTCTAGAACCTTCAAGAGGCATACTCGTGAGGCATGCTGTAAGTTAATTGGGAGACCATCCAAGTTTGTCCAGTTCAGCTCATAATGTCTTTGTGTTAATTCCTCTGCTACAATAGATGTTGGTTCAAACATTTCTGATTCATAAGGTTCTACTCCTTCAAGGGAAGTGATGTCAATCTCTGTCGAGGAGCTCAAGATGATTCAATGAGTAATATCACAACCTTAGCCTCAAAATCAAATGCCAGGTCCACATGAATCCACTCATCTTGTCACGTCCTCCAATCCCCTTCCTAGATCATTGATTTAGGAGCCTCAAGTAATATGCCTGGTATCTCTTACTCTAGTCCCATCTCTTTAGGGGGACTGGTTTGATTATGTGGAAAAGAGTGGGCCTTCCCCACCTTTCTTTTACTGTTCTTGTTGTATCCTCTAATACACCTTTTTCTGATACTACTACATTTGGATGGTGCTGTATCAACGGAGATAAAAGTTGACTCAGGGCAACAGATTGCCATTGCAACTGAACCACATTCTGAAGTCTTGTTGGAGCCAGATTTATTCTTAGGTTATTCTACTCCAACTCCTATTCTTCTTGAAAATGATCTTGATCTTCCCATTGCTGTTTGTACTTTGTAAATGTTGATGTTGTTGCACTAAGCATCCCATTTATAACCGTCTCATACAAGTTCTTGACTCCATTTTATAGTTCTTTTGTAGCTTCCTTGTCTGCCATCTCTATTCCATTGAGTGTAGCAGAAACTTTAGATCATCCTAAGCAAAAAGAAGCAATGGAAAAGAAGATGCGAGTTCTGAAGAACAGTGATATGGGATCTTCTTTGTTTATTTTTTTTTTTTGATAGGCAAACAAGTACAAGGACAATAGACGCAAGGGATCTAGATTGGTCCCTAAGCTTTAGAAAAACAGAAACAAAAAAGTACAAGAGCACTGCTGCAAACACCTCCCCGGGCCCCACATTAAAAAAAAAAAAAAACAAGATAACCAGAAACGAACAATGTGTCTGATGACATGATTGCTCCTTGCCAATTCCTCACAATGCTTTCCACCGAGATGTTTTCAAAATACTCTGCTACTGAAATCCAAGAAGCTGCCGAAAATCTGATACTACCTAGAGTGATATGGGAACTTGTACCACTCCTTGAAGAATACAAATTGGTGGGTTATAAGTGGGGCTTAACAATAAGTACAAGCAGATGGCTCATACAAAAGTTCAAACCAGACTCAAGACTTAATTGTATCGAGTACTAGGGAACATTTTCCCTGGTTACAAAAATGAACTCAACAAGTGTGATCTATTGAAACGAAGAGGTCATGGCAGCTATATTAGATTGATGTGAACAATGTGTTTCTTCTTGGAAACTTACAGGAGGAAGCTTACATGAAGGTGTCACCTGGTTTCAAATTTCTAGGTGCTAAGAAAAATTCTATACTCAAGAAGGCTCTCTATTGACTTAAGCAGTCACCTGGAGTGGTTTGAAAGGTTTAGTGGTGGTATGAAGAAGGTTGGTTATAAGCAAGTGGAGCTGATCTTACAATGTTTATGAAGCATATGTATGACAACCTCACAACCATTTAAGTAGCTAGATCTAAAGAAGGCATTTTCATTTTCCAAAGGAAGTATGTGTTAGATTTGCACAAGTAGGCAGGAAAATTAGGCATACAACCAGCTAACACACCTATTGAACAAAATCATAGGCCTGGGGGACAAGGATGGTGAGCATTTGATTAATGTGGCAAGATATTAGAGACTAGTGGATAAGCTGATAATCTTTTCTGTTACTTGACCAGATGTTGCATATGCCGTGAGTTTTGTTAACCAATTCACGCATGTACCAAGGACTTCACATCTAGAGGTTGTCCTTGGGATCCTTAGGTATCTTAAGTGGTGTTGTGGAAATTGTTTACTATTCACAAATCACAAGGAATGGTCACGTGAAAACAGAGGTGTGGACAGATGCAGATGGGGACTGATTCTTATCTGATTTGACATTCTACATCATGCTAGCTTACTTTTATTGCTTGAAATCTTGTGACATGGAGGATTGAGAAGCAAACTGTAGTAGCCAGATCTAGTTCAGCGGTCATGTTTAGGTCCTTAGCTCGTGGTCTATGTTAATTATAATGATTTGCATGTGCCAGTACAAGAGTATGGGTGCTCTGTTCATGGACCAATGAGTCTATATTGTGACAACTAGCAGATATCCTAATTTAGGCTGTAGTAAGAACCGTCATGATGAGATAGGTCGCAAGCTGGGTAGAAAGGATATATTTACACCAGCTTGAGGGAGCATGTTATTAGACATGTGTACTTTATGATTTCTTGCAAGGCCATTATTTCCAACCATACCTTTTCTTTCAAAAAATAACCTAGTCAAATTTCCAACTGTTAGAACCACAATGAAGGAACAACTCTAATCTAGACCTAATCAGGTTTTATGTGTGTGTGTGTGGGGGGCGGGGCGGGGGGCCAAGATAGAATCATGCAACTTCCCTTTATTCTCTCCACTTTTTTCTTTTCTTCTTGTCCTCTCTTTAAAAAAAACCTTGATCAGATTTCCAACTGTTAGAACAACAATGAAGGAACAACTCCAATCTAGACCATGACTTTAGATAGTTGATGTCAAACCATGTATAAATGTTCTCTTTTTTGATATTAGTACCATTTGTGACAATAATGTTTCTGATCGATTGTATGTAGTTTCCATATCTAGGCAAGCTAGTGTACATTAGTAAACTTTTTTTTCCCCTAAAGTAACGAAAGATTATATTTAAGTGGGAAGAAGAATGTACAAAGCCAGCCACGAATGTAACTATATTTTTATGATCATTAAATTAGTAATGATGATTACTAGAGTTATGGTCATGATACACATCAAGTAAATTCCTGAAATTCTGAAAAAGTTATAAAATATTAAACACATATACACAAAAAATATGTTCAATATGCATAAATATTGCATATATGTGCAATAAATACACATGGAGTTGACACAAAAATCTTTAAATAATAATTATGAACAACACATATTAGCGATAACCCCAAAAATATGAATAAAGTGATTAAAATGAAAGAAGAAAAAGAAAAAAAGAAACGAGAAAAGTTAGAATGAAAAAATCAACATGCTCATATAAATAATGAAACAATTGACAAATATTTCACACAAATCAAACAAATAATGTAAAAAATCTTTTTTCCAAAGAAATTTGGTTAAAGTTTTGGAAAACAAAATTGAACTTCGACTTTTTTTTCCTAGTGGAAACCCTCAATTTTGACCCAAATTGTATAATCTCCAAGAGCTGGAGAGGTTAATTAAAGTTTTATTGGAAAATTTTGGGGGATTTGAAGAAACTAAGATGGTTGTTAGGGTTGTGGGAGAGGATATCAAATGGGCAAGTTGTTAGGGAAGTTAAAATCACCAAAAGCGGCCCCAAGTTGGTATAACTTGATGAAGAAGCTTCAATAGGTGTTTAGTGATAGATTCAGGAGGAAAAGGTGAAAAAATTGAGATATGTAAATCATCAAAGTAATTTTTGGAGGAGAAAATGAGCAGGAATCAAGGTTCCCAAAACCTGTCATATAGCCACGATAGAGTTTTACAACTAGACTATATCCAAATCCTGATTATACACCAAACTACTACCAAAACTATGTATTATTTTTTTTATATCACAGGGGTTTCTTGTATCAGTTCCGGTTGTTAATGGCACATGTCAATATCTGCTGTAAATTAAAACTATGGCCCTCTTCATGGTATTTCATTTCTTCCATGGTTCCAGTCTTCTCTTTGAAAATGCCATTGTTTCTGTTCTTGCAGAGATTCCAAATAGTGATGAACATGGACATCCTCCAAAACATTACTTTCCACTTCCACAACATGGATGCCATCTTAAGTTCAGCGAAGGTCCTTTCTATGATTTAGAAGGCCCCTTCTTTTTCATTAGTGTTGCATATGAGGCAACGATAAGGGAAGTCAACATTCTACCACCATCAAAATTTTGATGAGAGAGGTTGGTTAAGCAAAGAGCAACTTTTAATGGTACCGGTGCTCTAACAAGCTTGGCTGGAAATGTGATAGACACTTTCCCTTCTAATGGTGCGGAGAGGGATTGGATTGAGCTCAATTCTCATATGTCAAGTCCAACAATGTTTGTTTTCCATTAGGCTGGTTTAGTTAATGCATAAGATTTTCCCAAGGGAGGATTTTGTCATGGTTTATAGTATCATTCTATACCGATTTGGATTGGCCAATGTCTCAGGCTTTTCCAATCCGATACCTATCCGGATTGGCTAATCCATAATGGTATTGGAGCTGTCCGATACAACTAACAACACCGTGAATTTAAACCCTGGATTTTATGTGTCAAAAGGTGTCTGATTTGTGAAGTTATGAAAATCCTGGCATGGTGAATTGCTGAGGGTGGTGTATGTGTGTGGGAACAATTTGAAAGCTTAAGTTGCTGAAAAAATCTTTAATATGCAAAACATTAGCGACTTAACTTCACTATTTCTAGTTATTTAGCTGGTCTATTATTGTTCAGAAAGTATTTAAATTAGGTATAAACTGTGGTAGTTTTGTTGGAAAAATCTATTTTGGTTTTTTAAAACAATACTAGAATTAAGGGAATAAATATATTGAACTTTTTATTTTTAAAAAGTGGATAAGGTAAATAAAAATTTAAAGGAGTTTATTTTTTATTTTTTTGACTATAGGCAATAATAATTTGCGTTGAACAAAAGGTGCATGGAGTGTATATAAAGACTACCACAGCATAGAACAATATCCAGCCAAAGTTGTACGGGTTTTACATAAGATAAAAAAATCGATTTCTAAAACTACTAAAAATCCTAAAAATGGAGCTGTGAAACAAAAAGCTTGAACTGAGTATCTAAATTAATGTAAAAAGAAAAATAAGAACTAAATAGGGACCTTAAAATCTGAAACTGATAATGTAAAGAAACAGAAACACCTTGTCATAGACGATTATTCTACCTGATTGTTTGTAGCCTCAATCTACAATCAATATGGATCAAAATATAATGTGAGACCTCAAACTGAACTGTAGGGGGCATTTAAATTCTAAGAAGTTCATCCAAAGTATTTATCAAATTGTCTACTTTTTCTCATGTATTGGGACTCAAAGATATACTATAATGCTTAGAACTAAGGTCTTAAGTGTACCTGTACGTGCTAGGCTGGGCATGGTTTTCATCCTTTCCTATATGATACAATTGAACGTTTAGAGGGCTGAAATTTGACTTTAGAATTGGATCATGGACCTTTGGATCTCTTTACGGTTTGTACAGAAGCATCAATAATCTGGTGGCTGCTATTACACCACTTGCTACTCTCTTCACTATGACTTTTCAATTTGCCCTCTCTGTGATTTGTTCGAGATTCTTCTTCTGAAACAGCCTTAGGACATTCTAATAACTTTCAATAAACTTCTAGAGAGCACTAGAAGGAACAATATGAGATGCTAAAGTGGAACTTTTTGAACATTCAATTGAAGCTCTTACAATATACGTTTTTATGTGAGTAGCCATTTAAATTTGGCAATTGTTCTGTCATGTTGCTGTGTCAAACATGGCTTCCGACTCTTTCTTTTTTTTGGAAAAGGTAAGCTTCCATTGATTTAAATAATGATATGGAATTACAGCACATTGCATGCCACTTAGGAAACAAAGGATATACAATCCTCACCAGTGTTTACAACACATTATTAACACCTCAACAACATCAGAAGAAAAAAACAAAAACAAAAACAAAAAACCAGAGGATACAAAGTAATCCCCTCAAATTCTCACTCACTCTTATCAAAGGACTAACAGGCTCAGACTCAACCCATCAGCACCCCAACCCAAAGAGCATCCCAATTACTCTGATTTATATCCATATAACTCCTCTGTCATCTATAGCAACAGATCTCTAGTGATTATACAAAGGATAACACTGGACCTTCTGTTCTGCTACCATGGCTTATGAGGTACTGCTGGAACAAATACCTGCCGCTACAACCAGTACTCTGTTCCAGTAGTAAATTTGTGCTCAGTTGCTGCTATCATTACATCTAGCTTTGTGGTTTCCAACCTCTTGACAAAGCGAATTAATATCCAAGCCACTACTAATGTGTTTGTATATGATCTGCTACTACCTGACACTGCTGCCAATTTTAACTGGTACACCTTCTACAATAGTTGAAGCTGATACACTATACCTGTGATAGTTATGCAAAGCTTCACACATTTCCCCTGGTTACAGAAAGGAGAACACTGAAATTCACACATCTCCCTACTGGTTACACAAAGAACACTGAAACTTCTGTTCATGGCCTATCAGGTACTGCTGGATCCGGAAACACCTGCTGCTACAACCAACTAGTGAAACTGACATAGCTGCCACCATCTGTAACTCTGTTTCCAGTGGGAAAATTGTAAAACTCCACACGTCTCCCCTAACTTTTGATATTATATACTCTGAATTTGACTAGTATGTATTCAGTTACTGGCTACTGCTTGAACTGCTGCCATCATCTGGTACAACTTCTTCAATAGTTGAAACTGATACACTGTACCTGTGAAAGTTATGCAAAGCTTCACACATCTCCCCTGTTTTATGATGTAAACTGGAACTGAATCTGACTGGTAAATATTAAGTTGCTACTGTCATCACAACGAAAAGATAACCATGAATTTTACTAGTCTTCCTGAAAACAATCCAAACAATCTACACTAACCACATCCATATTCAGATTCAAATCAAATTTAAACCAATCAGCATCCCCAAACCTTTTGCTCAGAATACCCAATATAACACCTCTGTCAGCTATAAACGTCAAGTCTCTTCTTGATTACACAGAATAGAGTTCTGAATCATCTTCACTGCTACCATGGCATGAGGTAGCTTAATATCCAAACCATAATTGAATGCTTGTAAGTAAGTTGCTACTGCCTTACATTGCTGCCACCTCTGTCTGATTCAGTTTTCTACAAAAGTACTGCGGCTGTTACTCTGTAGTAAAGCTTCATACATCTCCCCTGCTTTTTGATGTATTCCGACTGAATAGGCAGGGTTTACTAATTTCTATACTCTCTGGTACCTCGTGCCATTACTATCCTTAAGAGTGATCTCAAGAAGTTGTGGAGGTCATTCATTTACATTAAGCACATGTAGAATATCCTTATCCTGGGCATATGCAGCAAGAAAATCAGCCAGCCTTATTTATCTCACGGCAAACATGGGTAACGTCCACCTTACTGAGCTTCTTCATCTGCTCTTTTATCTTATAAACCAGTAATCTACATTCCCATGGTATACTACTCTCCCAACGAGCTTTCAACTAGGAAACAGCAGCCTTGTTATCAGAAGCTATTATGAGATTAACAATCCCAATCTCACTAGCCAAATTTACCCCCAAGAGAATAGCCTCTAGTTCATGACTAATGATTTTAGTAGGTTCTTTCCCCATAGCAAAGTCACCAATACAAATTCCCAAATGGTTTCTGAATATTCCCCCAGCCCCCCCTCTATTACTAGTCATGGAACCATCAGTATTAAGAAGTATAGACCCCAAGGGAGGAAGTTTCCACTGTAAAAGAATAGGTTGTACATTTCTGTACGTAACAGAGAATCCCCAATTCTGACGTATATCTCTGAATAGATTAGTGTCAGGCACCTCCTCATTATCCTTCATGAGTCTGAAATGGAGATCTCTCTTTTCCTATTAATAATCACTTCATAAGGAGGAAATTCATTTTTGAACAACCTATTATTTCTGTCCCTCCACAAATAGTATATGGTAGCATTGAAAGCACTTTCCTGATCTCATACCATAAAGGCTCTCTCATAAAACCACAAGACTGAAGCATAGATCTCCACACATTATAACTATATCTGCATTCAAAAAACAGGTGAGAGTGTGACTCAATACCTGTACCACACAAAATACTGCTGGTTCTTTGAATAACTCCAAATCTGTTAAGCCTGTCCACAGTGGACAGATGAGTTTTAACATCAAGCCAACTTATAAAGGAATGCTTAGGTATAGCACTAGGGAACCAAATGAGACTATGCCATACAACAACATGCCTGGAAATACGAATACTTATCCAAGAAAATTTGATACTCAATTTACCATCAACAGATGACTTCCAAATAACTTGATCTTCTTCCAGTTATGGATGCACTTCCACCTTACTCACAGCTTCCCAAATCACAATGAATGGAACATTTTGAATAGTGGGAACACTCCATTGTCCATTAACAAGAACACATTCTACCTTTTCGTGAGATCTCTATGATAGGCAGCCAACTGCCTATACGTTGTAAGATTAAAAAGTGGCCCAATCGAAACCCACTGATCCCACCATAGAGAAGTCTTCTGACCATTATGAATCAATACAAATGAATGAAGTCTGAGTTTTTCTCTGAGAAGCAGTACATTCCTCCAAATCCAAGAACAAGAACAAGGCATTTTCATAGTCCGAAAATTCCTATCACCTACCAAGTAATGCCTTACCCATCTACTCCAAACTAAGTTTCCATTTGCAATCAAATTCCATCCATGTCTCAAAAATGCAGCCACATTCCACTCCTTTATTCTAAATAGACCCAAACCACTTTCTTTCTTAGTAGAACAAACTTCCTTCCAAGCCACAAAGTAAATCTTCTTATGAGGATCAGATCCAGCCCATAGAAAGTTAGAATAAATTCTTTCAATGATTTTAATAGTTTCTTTGGGAACAATATAACAAGATAACCAATACACCTGAATACCAAAAATAACAGACTTAATGAGCTCCGTTCTACCTGCATACAACAACCATCTATGCTTCCAACCTTAAACTTTCTTCTCAATTTTCATAATGATATGGTGGCAATCACTATTTATCAACCTTGTTAATATAAGGGGCAGTCCAAGATACCTTATAGGTAATTTGGCAATCTGAAATCTCAATAAGTTGTTGATGTCATCCATAGTCTGTTGAGAAGTTGCAGAAAAAAATGTATGGCTTTTGATTGGATTAGCAAACAACCCAGAAAGTAATTTGAAATCATTAAAAGCTCCATGAATATGCCTCACAGAATTCCAGTTTGCATTCACAAATAGGAACCCGTCATCAACAAAACATAGTAGGTTAATACCATGTTCTTCACATTTTTCATGGTAAGGAAATCCACAGCTTTAGCTCTTCTTAACAAGTCTAGCCAACACTTCCATGGCAAGAACAAATTGGTAGGGCACTTCCATGGCAAGAACAAATTGGTAGGGGGATAAAGGATCCCCTTGCCTAATACCTCTTTTACCAGTAAAACAACCTTCTAAACTACCATTGATAGATATGGAGTAAGGAGTGGTAATACATTCCATCATAGTGATTAAACTCAGAGATCGAATCGGGATCGGCTGAGACGGACCATCTGAAATCAATTAAAAAAATAAAAAAAAAAACCTCAACTCGGTCCGATCCCGAGTTGGGGTTTTTTGGGTTATATTCGTTTCGGTCCCGACTCGGGGATCGGACGATCCCTAACACTATGCACTCCATTATCCACCGAGAGAATTTAGGAGGGAAGTTCCACTTAGGAAGTATAGACTCAAACAACCCCCAATTAATAGAATCATATGCTTTATGAAGGTCTATCTTCAAAGCGCACTTTGGTTTACCCTTATTCAAATGTTAGTTATGCATAGCTCATGCACAAGAGAGATATTATCTGAATTTTTTCTACCAGGGATAAAGTAGATTGATAATCTCCAATCACCGACCCCAACACTATTTTCAACCTATTTGCAATAATTTTGGCTATGCAATTATAAACTGTAGAACAATAAGAGATAGGCTGGAAATCCCCAACTTCAGATGCATTACTCTTCTTAGGAACCAAAGTGATTTTAGTATGATTCACTTGTTTTAACATTTGATCAGATCTGAAGAAATCTGAAATAGCTTTCACAAAATCACTTCCTGTAATGTCCCAAGTAGCAGTAAACCCATCCATCCCCGGAGCTTTCTCAGCCTTCAAACTAAATAAACGTTCTTTAATCTCATCATCATCCACAGTTCTATAAAGCTCATCTCTATATCTGTCACACCTTCATCCATAATAGGATTCCAATCAAATCTACCACTGTTCAGCTCAGAGCTAGAACCCAACGGATTTGCATAGAACATTTTAAATGCATTTCTGATCCCTGATGATCAATAATTTTAATACCATTGCTGTTAATGCTCATAATTTTGTTGTTTGCCCTCTGAGCCAAAAGAGAATTGTGAAAAAACTGTGTTGTCATCACCTAATTGAAGCCACTGAATTCTGGATTTTTACCTTTCTTGAGCTTCAAGGCAATTAGCAAATTTTTAGTACTCACATGTAGGATTCCTCTCTAAGATCTTCAAATCCACATTACTAGGATCATCTTGAATATTCTTTTGAACTTTATCCATAGCTGATTTAGCCTCAACCACTCTTCTCTCAAGATTGGAGAATAGCGACTTACTCCTAGTTTTTAACTTCTTTTTGAGACACTTCAGTTTAAACATGAGTCTCTAAACATAGTAGTTCCCCTTGTGTCTTCATTCCAAGCTTGTTTAACAACATCAGTAACCCAAAAATTGAAAAACTTGAAAGGAGCATTCTTTTTAGGTCCATCTGTAAACATAGAGACAATGGCTGGATTATGATCAGAAATACGAGGATGGTGATACTCTACCTCAGCAGCATTAAACCGATCAATCCAATGGAGATTCACAAGACACGATCAATTCTGGTCATTATACAATCATCACCTTCACCTTGGTTAGACCATGTATAATAGTGTCCTTTAGACCTCATATCAAAAAGCTCACAATCACCAATACAGTCATTGAACTCACCAACAGCCGAATGATCAATAGGTCTACCTCCCATTTCTCATTGGAAAATCTTACCACATTAAAATCCCCCATAGCAATCCAAGCACCAATAGGCTTGAGTAAGTTTAGGTATCTCCATAATCTTCTCCTTTCCCTAGGATCATTCGAACCATACACAAATGAAACAAAACATCTATCTTCAATCTTCTCAAATTTAACTTCCATATGGATGATCTGATCACTTTTATACAATACCTTAGTCTCCACCTCTATAGGGTTCCATATAACCCAAATTCTGCCAATTATAGCTTCAGAATAGTTGCAGGTATAATCCCAACCAGGCATGAGAGTAGCTCTTATCTGTTGTGCATTAACAAACCTCACTTTTGTCTCAACCAGCCCACACAAATAAAGTTCTCCTTAATAAGATTTCTGACCTCTTTCTGTTTCATGGGGTTGTTTAACCCCCTAATATTCCATACTCCCCAATTGATCATTAAGAAAATTTTCGTGTAGCACCTCTAGTTGCAGCAGCAACACAATTCTCAACTGAATCATTTGTCTTTCTATTCTTTTTCTGATTTTTTTTTTTCCTGAGTCAGTTTCTTCACAGGAAGCACCTTGTACCTGAACCTTTTCCCCTTTTATATCGCTGGTATTTGCGCTTTTAACTTCCCTACCAACAGCTTCACCATTATGGTTTTGAACAATGAATTGTCTTTCTTCAATGTCTACTGCACAATCAGTACCATAAGCACTGATTTCAACCTTAGAAATATCTTCATCCTGCTGTTCCAAATGAGCATACTTATTTGAAATGGTAACAGTGCCATGGCTACGTTCCCTTGCTCCAAACTTGCAATCAATGCCTGTAATAATATGTTCCTCATTATGATCACTCTCATCAACAGGAAGAATACAATCAGAATTATCCCCAGAAACATGCATTGAAATAACCTTCTTACTTCCTTCAGCATCTTTCTACAAATTTGAATCAGTAAGGTCTGTGGTGATAGGTTCATCACCTGATGAGCTATCCTTAACCCACTCTCTCTCAAAAATTTTCCCGGTTGCCTTCCACTCTTTTTTGATTGAGTTGCTCATTTGTGGTATTAGCTTATATGATTCAGTTGCTCATTTGTGGTATTAGCTTTTTCTGTTTCTCTGATACATTGTCTACACTTTTCTTCATATTATTCCATAATATCTTTTAGCTTATACACTTTATATTACATTTTTACAGGATAATGTATGGTGTATTGGTTGGCAAAACAGTGGGATGCAATCCAGGGATGGAAGGGGCATTACTGTTTTGGGTGGTATGTACTGAATATTCATATATTTCAATATTCAATGTGAAGTTTTAATTCAGGTTGGGCCAGGTTAAGGTCTTATAGAACTACTTACTTCACTGGATTATTAATTGGTCCAGAATATGCGGGCCAGAATATGCCAACCTTACAGAGTAAGAATTGTAGGGATTGGCAGGTCCAGTCCATAATTTCTTATTTTCTTTTTTTTTTTTAATATAAAATAGAATCTTAACGTATTAAAGAAAGGAAGCTGAGCACAATACCTCAATAGTGGCTACACAGCCTTGATAAGAAGTTGATTATAAAGGGTGAGATGCCCCACTAATAAATGAATCATCGGCTGCCACTGTCTTGGTAAGCTTGTCAACCTCAGATTTAGTGAATCTTGGTAAAGAGGAGAATAAGGCATTCGCTTGGGTTAATTGATCACCAATATTTTAAGCCAATGAGGAAATTTTCTTGGCAAACCTTATGTCACTTGCCCCTAACTAATAATATTGGAACTTGATAGGTCCAGTCCGGAATTTCGACCCATTGTACTGATAGATGAAAAGCTACGAATCATTTTTTTTTTCTTTCATGACTGAAACTGCTCCAACCACACATGTTATAAATTACTAGAACTCTCAACCGGTGATAATTTACATAAAGTCTATTCAGCTATTTGTTTCTCTGGCTTTTCAAAATGGTTAGCAAACTGATATGTTCTAAAGTGGAAGTTTTGGAAGAACTATCTGTAATTTCAGAAAGAACGTTTTTGATTCATTTAGACACTCTATATCAATTGCTTTGCTTGGCTTAAGCAAGCAAAGGTAGCTAAGATATCGTCGAATAAGGCATTGTTGTTGTTTAGTTTGAGTAAGCAAACCTTCAAGAATAATTACGTTCTTCTCTGCAAATTTATGCGTTCTTATGATTTCAGAGTATTAAAACATTGTTTTTAGGAGGGATGGAGCAGAAAACTTTACTGTCCATTCAGGGCTGCTGACACTAATTCCCTAAGATAATGTGTAGAAGATATATAATTAATATGACAAATACCTGTAACTCAGACCATTTTTTTCTGAAAAGTATTATTACATCCTCATTCAGTTTACCTGGTTCTGGTTCTTATGTCAAAGTATGAATGTTACAGCAGAAAACTCTGATTCTCTCTTTAAGTATCTCTCAGAGGTTACAATGTCATATTCCAACAACTAAATATTAAATATGATATGTACCTGTATTTCATGTATAGTTTGCTCACAAACTTCAAAACCGGTTTATCACATTGTTGAATCTGAGTTTGTTAATAAGTTGCTTAATACACACACAAACACATAGAGAAGACGAACAAACTAGTGAGATGTGCAATGGTTAGAATGCCGTTCAAGATTTTGACATATGATTGTTGAGTTGGTGAGATGCCACTTTCTAGCATGTTCTTCCAGATGACCCCTCTTTACATACCAAGTTGCAAAACTAAATACATCAGTTTTGTAGCAGGAAAACAGTGCTTTATTCTAAAGAGATAAAAAATAACTGCATTATTTTTCTTCAATCGGTAAATAAGAACTTCTATTAAAGGTTTGAAAGAATAGGGGGCTAGCCGAAGTACACGAAAAGTATACTGTACACGAAATGTATACTGTATAATATGCTAAAAGAAGCTAGACAAAACAAGAAGTGCAAAGGAATAGTTTACATAGGTGGAAGAGCTTTACATGGGTGGAATGATCATCCTCATAGCATTCCAAGAGCATCCATTACAGTTTGTAGTGGCTACTTGACTACGCTATCCTTCCACTTGGCAGAATAACCTGTGACTCACCACGAAATTAGACCTGGTGAGACCATATTACCTTCTCCCCCACCTTGCAATTTAGACAATTAATTTATATAACATTTCATTCATCTTCATTACATATTACATTTATTTCATTATTTCTATGCAGATTTAGTGCTATCGAATAAGCTAGTGTTATATGATCTTGAAAATCAGGTTATTGGATGGACTGATTACAACTGTAAATGTTGTCAAATTTTGTGCACTTTTTGCATTTTTCTGTTGGTTTTATAATGTATCGTCTTATATCAGTATTAAGCGGATTCTAGTTAGATCCTGTTGTTTACATTTCTGCTGACCTAGACTTGAAATTATTATTATTATTATTTTTATGTGAATGTTCTACTTTTTGAAGAGTTTTTTTTTTCACGTTATTTTCTTCCTATGCCTATCTCACTGGCCAGAAGCATGAGATAAACTCTTCTGTAATTATTGATGAATCGCTTGTTTGGAACAATTGGGATCCGTAGTTGTAGCTAACTGCTTCACACTATTAGAGGTCCAGCATGGTTAAAGCTGAATTGTATTTGTATTCTGACTCATTGTCCTATAATGTATTAGTTTTATCGACCTTTGCCTTCAGTGGGATGTAGACTAATCATGCTCCAATAAAACTCATGGATGTTGTGTAGAACCAACATTTTTTCATGTTGTAGGAGTGATTGTTTGGAATTGGAATTAATGCTCCCTTTTAGCCTTTGGGACTGAAATTTGTTGGAATTGGTCCCACAAAATAGCCTCTCAACTTGATTGTGACAAGCTAGCTAACTTAGCTTCAGAAAGCTCAAACAGCATGCAGCCAACCAACACTTTTGGACTGTCAACTTGCACCAAATACATGCGCAACCTACACATAAATCTATAAATAATAATTTTAATCTACACAGATTAATAAATAGCTCGTATACCTCATACATGCAACATCTTTTCTAAATGTGGTGCTATATCTCACTTGTGTAGTGTAGGTTGTATACTTCTTTCAGTCTTGCTGGACCAACCTCTCTAATATCCATGGATAACAATAAAAAATGATTCAAATCAAGTTCACACCAATAACACAAAAGTTCAACATTTCATAACCATAACAGTAAATTCATGATCCATAAATTTGTAAAGCAGATCATAATCTATAGGTTTTACCATCAATTCCATGAAAAAATAAAAAGAACCTGTGATACTGAAGCATCACATGGGTCATGTCATGCCCTTGATATTTTTGCCTGAGCACGAAGCTAGAAAGAAAAAACACCCTTCATAGAACCTACTTCAGATTCTAGTTAGATTTTATTGTGTTTGGGACCTTCAATCCTTCATTAATTACGTCTCTTTACGGAACAAAATCTATTTGTTTCTTTTTAATGTTTGATTAGCTTAGGAAACTTGTTTCTATAAAGGGCCTTGTATTGCTTGTTTACAGAATGAATGAAGAATTATAGAATATGTCTGGAAAATTGATCATAATGATTTGTTCCACTCCTTTTATTCCATTAGTCTGTAAGGCATAAAAGTGTTTCCATTCCATGCTGTCGGATTTGCTCTATGGGGTTTGTTTGGCATTAATTTTGAGATTAGTTTTTTTGTGTGTAGAACCCTATGGAACAATGACTGGTTGCTTTTTATATTGTGGTCTGTTTTATGCGTTGGGATTCGTACCCTTACGAGTCCCTTCTAGCCACACTGATAGAAATAAACCAAAAAAGGAGGGGGAAGACAAGAAAAATCCTCTGTAGACATGCTTCAGTGCATCCACCAATTTTTCTCTCCTATTTATTTTCTTTTGTTTTCACTTTTCTCTCTTCTTCCTATGCGATCTGTGCAGCACTTTTTTTTAAAGCTCCTCTCTCCTCTCCATTCCCTTGTCACCTTTCTCTTTTTTATTTTTTGTTGTTGACTCGTAGTGTGTATTGCACACAATAATCTCTCTCCCGTGGTGCACAGAACCCTTTCTCACTCTTTTTTTCTCTCTCCTCTCTGTGCAACTGGTACAACTCTTTTCTCTCTTCTATCTCTCCATTCCTTTCGTCATCTCTCTCTCTCTCTCTCTCTCTCTCTCTCTCTTCACTTTTTAGTGGTCGACATGTAGTGTGTATTCTGCACCCAACAATACCTCTCTTGTAGTGTGCTAACACACTCCTATTTTCTTCCATCTCCTCTTAACCAACTTTGTTTTAGCTTAAAGCCTGATACTCACGTTTTGCACTTATTCAAACAAAACAATATACACATACATATATCTATATATATATATATATATATATTAGAGAGAAAGGACAGGGAACTTTCTCTATTTGCATGTTAATATGCCTAATACATGGCACTTTTTTTTTGGTGGTATATTGTATTTTGTATTGTGCTTCTTTACAAAAAAAATGAACCTGATAGGAAGTTTCTAGCCATCTGATCAAGGCCTCAAATTGTTGACCACATCTAAAAGCATCCAATTGGGGTGACTTTTATGAAGTGGCTAAAATACAAAAATATAAGTGGGTTTTTTTGTGAGCCCAAATGTGACTGCTTGTTGGTATATTTCCGTGCGAATATGGAAGGTTCTTATTTTTTGCAATAGGGAACTCTTCGTATATATATATATATACTTTGAGGAAAAAAAGAAAGAAAGGAAGCCAAAAGTTCTAAATACCAAGGATAGGGAGAAAAGGACAAACTACCATTATTATGTCTCTTTTCACGCTTTTACCATTAACCTTCGTTCTCCTTCACCCATTATCCCCACTTCTACTTTCCTTTCACTTTATCCTTTTATTTTAAGCCTTTTCTTTTTTAATATTTAGTTCAATTACCCCCTTTCACCTTGATTCTTAAATTTTTAGACCCTTCTCTTCTTACTTACTTATCTCTTTGTCCCTTTAATTTTTATTTTAAGTTCTCTATTATTTCTATTACCACAGAACCCCCTGTGCTTTTTTCTTTCTTTGTGAACTTTTTTTTGAACTGAAGCTCATCTTCCTCTCCTTTACTTGCACTTTAGCCCCCTTATTCAAGTTTTTTTATTTTTCAAAATGCCCCCTAGTCCCAAACCTTGTATATACACCTTTTCTGTAATTGTGATGGTCATCTTATATTCATTTTATACAATTGAAAAGTGGGACACCAAACGACATTACCATTAGTGTCGGAGGAAATTCTTGCCATAATGATGAAAGAATGGTCCACCGAACCAAAATGGTGGATCATCAAACCAAGATGATAAGGAGGATGATGGAGCAACAAGCTTGACTATTTGTGGCATTAATTGTCGAACCGTGAATTCCACACGTAAGTTTTAGTTGTATGGGATTTGAAGAACGACCTCCATCTCCCCAAGGAAGATGGATATCAGCTCAAGTACAATTAATTATAAGAATTTTACCACAATAAATTCCATATCTACAATTTCTGAATTTCTTACGACACATGTATGTCTAGAAATTTTAAATCTAAATTCAATATAAATTGATCTACTTTAATTATCCTTGGATCTAAACCTTTAGGAATTTAACTACCCATTCTATGCTATGTGCTCTCACGAACATGTCTTCTGTTAATTACCTAAAAAACATAGTAAAAGAATGAGTGAGCTAGAAGCCTAGTGAGTTATACCCACAACATGAAAGATTTTAAATAAAATTCATACTTTCCTTCTAACCCAATATATAAAATATAAATTTAAAGAAAGCACGTAATAAACTAAATTATCCATCAGAAACATATAACAGCAAACAAGTAATTAAGAGGTCACCTGTCAATCCACCACCATCCTATGCTGTCATGATGCATGCAAGTCCACTGATCACATTAACCAAATATCTACATGGCATGAGAATGCAAATATGAATGCACAAGCAAACACACATGCACCCACCCATGCACACTCGCGCACACACACACATATGCATACACACACTCCCTCCCATTGAATGCCTAAGAGTATGTACACATACAATGACCCCAAATCAAATCTAATCGGACTTATGGCTACTCACCGGCTAAAGAGATCCAATTTATGGATATGATCAAACACCTCTGGATCCCACTTTATAGGCCTCAATAGGGATCAGACTATCCAGCCATTCCATGTGTACAACATGGTTCTACAAACTTTCAATTGATGGGACACAATTGCCCAACCACTATTTTCCTTTCAGGACTCAAACCTGGGGGCCCACCTCCACTTGGTGTGATGCCTTGTAGGTGGTCAATGTATTCTTATACACAACCAATATGCATGAAATCATGAATAATGACAACCACTGCATCACAATTTAGCATCCAGAACATCCATTGGATCAGCTAAGTGTTTGCCATCAATCCATCAATCAAACCAATCACAAGCATTGTGCACCACAAACCATAACCACATGCAATAATGCAAAATGCAACTCACCACATTTATATGTGCACATAAACTACCAGTATGCTCAATGTTATTCACATGGTCAACAAAACATATAAATGGATAACCCTAAATTCTGTGGGCATCTCAACGGTAATTACCTCTTTCACATGCAATTCACACATTAGATATATCACATAATCATCGTATTTATTGAAAACAATTCTATAAAAATAAATATAAAATCATACTGAAATTTAATAGCTTTCGGTCCACCGATGGGGTATCTGTCGGGCGAACCAACCAATGTCAGTGAGCTGGTTGGTGGACGGACCAGTCGTCAGTGGACAAACCCGAGAGCATGGTTTTCTCAGGGTTTCCGTCGGCTAGTTGATAGGTCACTGATGGGTTGCGAATTTCATAATTGTTTTATTGAAAACAAGGTCTTTTCGATTCAAATCAATCAATTAAAAACAAACCTAAGACTTTCAAACAGTTTTTAAGACAAAATCCTACAATAATCTTGGAGAGAACATAGTTTTGAAAACCTATATGTCACACAACTCCAATGTGTACATACCACTTTCAAAACATGCATTTCTTTAATTTCATCAAAATATTAATATCAAAATCATAGTAATTCATTGGAAACCTCAAATATCAATAATCCTAGATTGTCAAACATATTATAAACATCATATAAATAAAAGCTATTGTTGATCATCAAAGTCAATCTTATTAATCATGAGATCTCCAAAAATATTAAAGCAGAACTCATATGCCATCAAAATTATATTTTTTGATATGAGAAATCCTTTAGATCGCTTGCAAATAAATTTTCTTCAAAGCCCATAAGTATTCATAGATAAAAACCTCAAGGATCATAAAATTTCTACCTAAATACTTCCAGATTGAAGGTATACTCACCTCTAATTGCTGCAATTGATCATTGTTAAAATCTTCCAATCCACCATCTTTTCTCTCTCCTCAATGGTTTGCACGAATTTCAATGATATCTTAGGGTTTTCTAAAGTGTTTCTCTGCTCTTAATGTCTAATATTTATAATAGGGTTAGAATCCTAGTTGGACTAGGTCAATTCTAAGGGAAGGATATTCGGCTAGGCCTGGTTTCAGCCCTTAAATCAAATTAAGTCTGAGGTTTGTGATCATGTCCTTAAGACTTATTGGATGCAACCACCAATCAAAAATCTTCTAACCCTAATTGGAAAAGTCTAATTGGGCTAAGACCCTCTAATGGGCTAGGCTTACCATGAATTCAGCCTAAGCCTTTTATTACTATGGTTATGATTATTATAAGTGTACTTTTTTGCTTCCATGTTCACTTATTAGCCTAGCCCTAGGTTTAGATATGGGAATTTTCTAATCTACCCCTATTTATACTTGAGAATTTTCTAGGGTGCTAAAAAGAACTTACTGAACCACTATTAAGATGGAGCAAGTAATTAGTAATGAGGGTTCATACATTTGCACCCCAACGCCGGTTCCTAGCTACGAATTGTCAAAAATACCCTATGCCAATAACATGATCTTACAAATTGAATACTTTGTAAAGGTCTGTTGAGGCCTCTGTTGTCTGTGCTCATCATGACCAATCATGAGGATTGGAAGAACTGCACCAGCTTATAGTTCTAAAAGAAATGTTTGCAACATGTACAACGGATCCAAATGAAGAACAAGCTTAAAGTTTCCGATTTTCAAGGAAAGTATGATCCAAATCCATTTCAGATTGGATTGTAAGTATTGAATAATGTTTTGAGTGGCGTGAATTACTGATTGATAGAAGGTGCAACTTTGCAGTTGCCAAACTGAAGGGCCTGGAACTACTTTGGTGGCATGAAGTGTGCAAAATTGGGATCTGTGTTAGGGCGAGGTAAAACCCAAGTGTAGGCAGTGCTTAAGGAGTAGCTACATTTTAGATTTTTTGCTTATCAATTATAAATAGCACATTAACCTCCAATTTTGGCAACTCAATTAGGGTTTCATGTTTGTTGACATACGCACCACCAAATTCAATGAGCTTGATATGCGTGAGGATTTTAAAGGTGGTGATTCTTCCTATTTTGTACAAATTAGGACTTAAACCTCCGTCAAATTTGACTTTCTATCTTTCACTTATGCTATTGATGATGCCTTCTATTTGGCTTCAATATTGAAGAGATTTGAAAGTACTCTTTGGTGCCCATATTACCGAGACAAGACCCAATGACAATCTCATAATCATGGCTTTAGGTGTAGAGATATTAAACCTAAGTATGACCTCTGTGTAATTAAATGTTATATTTGTGATGGATGGGCTATTTCACTAACCAATGCCCCTTTAAGTCTCTTTGAGTGAATATCAATGATAAGCAGGAGAAATTTGAGGACCTTGGTGAAGACTTGAAGTTATAGGGGAAGATCATTGTTATGAAGAATTAGTAGAGTTTGTTTGGTTCACAGAGTGACTTTTGGCAATAGAAGAATAAGCATGATTAGAAACGGAACAATATATTTTGTACACAAGTAGAATGTGGACAAAAGTTGGCAACGGTGATTGTTGATGGTGGCAGTATAAAATATTGTTTCTAAAAGGGCCATCGATTAACTGAAAGTGAAGGTTGAGAAGAACCCTAACCCATATCATGTTGGATAGATTGGTAATAAGAAATCGAAAATTGATTTTTAAGTGTCTGACTTTCGTTCAAAAATTACAAGAAAGATTCCTGGTGTGATGTCATGGACGTGATAGCTATAGTTATCCTCTTGAGTTATTCATTGTTGTGTCGTCGACAAGGTTTGCAATGTCAATATTGCAAGAAATGTCGCAGGTCCATGCCTTGCGACATGTCGCGACATCTGGGGGAGAAATTGGAAATTGATGAAAATCTTAGGCTTTTAATGGAATTTTGATCCCAACTCCTAGATGAGCATAATTGAAGCCTAAATACATCAAAACATGCAAAAAAAAAAAAAAAAAAGAAATCCCTTAATCAAGACCATTAGTTGAGAGGGGGAGGGGGGGGGGGGTTAGGGTTGATATTGTAGTGTTGAGCTGTCAGTTCCAAACTCCAGCTGTACAAAAATTCAAAAAGTAATACAGCAACAAAGCACATAAATTTTCAACAAATAAGTGATTAACAAGTAAAGTAGTGCTAAGCAAGTAATCATCGTCAACATGAATACAATCATACATTATATGATATAAATTATAAAAAAGTCGTTCAATATCGTAAGTCATAAGTCAAATCAAGCTCAAGCTAAAGTAGATAGATTGTTCCTTATCAATTTTATGTTTATTTTTTATTTTTTATTTTTTATAATTTTTAATTACAAAAAGAAGCATAAAAGTGTAATTTATGATTGTGTATGCATTACAAATGCCTAAACAATGATTCCATTTATATTTCTAATTTAATTTTTTATTTTTCTTGAATTTTATTTTTTTCTGATTTTTCATTATTTTTTAATATTTTTTAATATTTATTTAATATTTTCTTTGATAGTTACAGTTTACAAAATATAATTATGCAAAGAGTAAACTGCTGCTTTTTTTTTCCTATAATTTTTACTAACTTTTTATTTATGTTTTCATAATTTTATAGGACTTTTAGAAAAAAATAAAAAATTTCTCTCTTGTCGCGATATGTCGTGCGACATGAGGGAAATGGAAAATCTGGCGGTTTCCGTTGGATTTTATTTCACAACTTCAAAAACCATCGACATGTCGACGACATTGAAATCACTGGTGGTCGACATGTGACTCCTGAAGGCTTTCAGAGTATATACTATATATGTTGGGTTGAAGAGGGTTACCTTAAAGCCCATGAAGTCAAAGACTAGTGGCTCCATGTCTAAAACCAGCTATATTATTGTTCGCAATGACTCAGCCTGAAGGGGATTGTGACAAGTTTGTCGAGCAAAGACTGGTTTAGAGAAGTTGCAATATAAGTTTCTCATGAATAATGAAAGCAATTGTAGGAGAATCTGAACGCTGCCTTGAGCTTCACTGACACATTCTGAAACTGGATTCCCCATTAGCAAACTAGCACTCTAAACTCAATAAAATCGTGCTCTTTAAATGTTGGAGAATGATGCAGAAGTAGCCCATAGGCCCAGCCCATACTTTTGGCCCTAGTACGAAGCTAGAAAAGCCCCATTGAATCTAATGAGATTATTAGTAGTTTTCTTTTTTTTTTTTCTTCTATTTTTATTATTATTATTATGTTTAGTTGGGTTTGATTTGTTTCTTAATTAGTAGTCTCTTTGTTTATTTTTAGGGTTTGATTAGCTTATGAAAATTTTCCCTGTAAAAAGTCCTTGTATAGAGTTTGGTATTTTCAATTGACACTTGCTAGAATAAGCAGCTGACCAATGAATAAGGTCCTAATTCTATTATTAAAACATGTGTTAAAGTTACCATACATACCCTTGGATGATCAACCTAGTAAATTCCAGGTCAATTGTTCTAAAGTTTTGTCCCTTAACAGAAACCATGTTCCTAGCATGCAAGAAATTGCATTCTCTCAAACCTTCTCAAAAATCTAACCCAAAAAATTGACCTGGTTTTTTATTATTCCTTGGATCCTATGATTAGATTAGATACAGGTTATTAATTCTCTAGCTTTTCCAAGTTTAAAATTTCAGACGTGTTTTCACTGAGAAGTTATTGAATTCATCAAGACAGATTTGTTTATCTTACTCTTCACATGGGAAAAATAATCATTAGGTTGTTCATGTGCCGTCCACGTTTCATCTTGCAGCAGAATTGTAGTGTTATCTGTTTATATTGAGTTTATGCTTTGATCATTTTCTTTCTCTAGTTATATTATGGAGGTTTTTCTTTATATGGCCAATTAAATGCATTGATTGGTATTTTCACATATAACTGCTAAGGTGGCAAGCACACAGTAATTGTTTGCTACATGAAAAGAAAATTGGTATCTTTCACTTACCTTTTCTTATTTTACACATTCAAAAATAATTTTTTCATATAAGTAAAAGCAATAAAGCCCCCATTATTCTTTTACATGGGTTTGGTTATGAGGCTCCAAGGAATTTTCCTTAATGCTAAAACTCTCGAATGCTTAACTTTTCTCTCATTCTAAAACATGTAATGCAGATTTTATTTGGTCTAATATGATTTTCATTTATTAAAAGATGAAAACAAAATAATACATCCTCCTATATTTCTAAGGATCTGAAAACTTTAGTTTGAGAGAATAGCTAATGTTAAATATCATTAATCAGATGAAGTTTGAAATGTGAATTTTATGGTTGATGGATTGAATCATTTATATTTCAAAATTTTAAACAAATTCTAATGATTTGGAGAATTAGTTTAAACTTTCAATTTAATCACAAAAGTAATTGATATCTGTTGATTGGGATCAAGCAATAATAATAAACATTGTAAAACGAAGATCAAAACAATGCACACAGATGATATATGTGGTTGAGCAGAGACGAAACTAGCGAATATGAGCCACCCACTATCTCTAACAATATCATTATGTGCCTTTGATTTATTACATTTTTCTTACTACTATTGTTGTTTCTTAATTTAAAAATTAGGAAAAAAATTAACATTACTCCCAAGTTGACTCCAGTGATTCCGAGTCAAGTTGATCCTTAACCTTCCAAAGTCAAGTCAAATTTGGGTCGGCAAGCTAAGCTGCTTGTTTATTCGTATACCATTCTATTTCTGTTTTATGTGTCAACTAGTTTTTGAATTTTCAATCAAAGGAAACATGCTGAAAAATATATCAATGATAGCAAACAATATTCTCACCACCAGTTAAAATGTTGAGTTGAGTTTAACAGATATGTTGTTTTTGAAAGAATCTTTTTTTCCTTGTAATTACTTTAACTTGTTCATGGTTGATTTCAGGTTCTTCAAGCCTTAAAGTGAAGGATGACCAGTCTGGAGCCATACATCTAGTAGGTGCTCATCATCTTTCTTCTTCTTATAGTTTGAATATAGGACTTCGGTTGTAATATTATTGTTACCAACCGCTATCCTGGCCAATTTGATTTACTAAATTGTTGCAACTGATCGGTTGGCCAGCTTCAATTGACTGTGTTGTATTATATTTTATTTTTAATGAAAATGTGGGCTTATCATAATTTTTACATGCTTTGATCCTGTACTTGTGACTTGAATTTCTGTTACAACTATGATCTCTTCAATAGATAAAAGTTCAAATTTATGTCCCCAGCAAAAAGAAGAAAAGATCGAATTTTATTTATTTATTTTCATGATACATGGTGTACATGTACTTGGAACCCAGTAAGTTGATGGAAAATAAGAGTTGAAGAGTTGGCAGCAATTAGAAAGAGTTATAGTTCCTCCTCTAGAGATTCAAGATATAGTAATGAAGTCAACTAAAAACGCTTATAATTTTTAACTAGTGAAGAATAAAATCATATTATTTACATGATGATGTACAACTAGGATGGAAAATAGATGGCCCTTGCTGACAGCTTAGTGAAGATAATTCTATGAATTTATGCTGGTAAATGTATGCATATTGATTCCGGATTCAGGTATCATGTCTCCTAATTAAATGGCAACTCACTACGGTTGCCAGGAAACACGTTTGGCAAATGGGCGCTAAGACGAGTCTCTAAAATGGGAACTTGCTGGAAAGGAGTTTGGAAATGGTTTTCTCCTAAGGCTTTGATTGTTATTGGGGAAAGAAGAATATATAATGTCAAAAAAATAATTCAGAAAAATATATTCTTTTATTTATTTATTTATTTTTCTTGGTGAGGTAATTTTTTTTTTTTTTTTTTCACGTGGATCATGCGGGCCTTTGACCAACCCAACGGGTCATCCCGAATTACATCCTCGAGGCATTCAGGTATACTACCAATCCATTGTTGTGACACTTGATTGTTGACAATCCAATTCGTGAGTACGTCCGCAGCTTGGTTTCCTTCACGATAATTGTGGCTGATCATGCAATCTTGAAAGCCCGTAATCGGATCTTTAATCTTCTTGATGAGATTCTGAAGTTAGCGTGGAGGTTTTGGCTCTGGTTCTGTGGTCCACTTAATCACTGCCTTGTTATCACCTTCGATCCACACTGCAGATTCTACGCATTGTCTTACCAGTTTCACCCTGACGAATCTAGCCTCCCTTGGGAAGTATCCTTCTACTGCAATGAAATTTCCTGTGGCATCTCGAATGATCGCAGCTACTCCAGCTTGTCCATGGTGTCCTCTAATTATGCTGTCAAAATTTATTTTAACCCAATCTCCCGGTGGGCTCTTCCATCTCACAAGCACTTCCTCATGGGTTCGTTTTGTGCTCCTTAGGGATACGACCATCGAGAATTCGTTCCATTTCTTTGAGATAGAGGCTAATGCTCTTAGGTGATCCGGTTGTGTGCCTTTGAAGATCAACTTGTTGCGCATTTGCTAAATCTCCCAAATTGTGAAAGGATAGAGAGGGTTACCACACTTTGGTCTATTGATTGTTTCCGTTCCCATTCTCATGCATCATTTATCCAATCCATTATCGTCGTTCTTGTAAAGGGTGTTTAAATTGGGATGGGTAAACCAAAACAAAGTGCTCTAGACCAGTTTTCAAGACGTACTGAACAAGGAGGGCATATGTTCTCAATGTTCATTCCCATGCGGCAAAGGAGATCTCTTGTTTGTACCTTGTCTAGGCAGGCTTTCCATAGTAAGAATTTATGTCTTTCTGAGTATTTGATATGCCATAATCTGTTCCAGAATTGATTATTAGGCATAGATGATGGATTATTGGTGTTGTATGCAGCTTTATAAGCCGATTTGACTGTGAGTCATCCTAAAGAGTGTGTCCATATCCACCTGTCTTCAAGATTTAGATGCATGATTGGAAGCTCTAGTATCCTATTGGCGACATCAAATTGCCAAATGTGCCGCACTAGGTGGGAATTCCATCCCGTGTCTAGATCAATGATATCTGCAACTAGGCGTGGTTGTATAGATCCATCATGCAGCACTTTGGGGGGGTGTACAATTCCTGGTTGAATCCATGCTTCTGAGTTTAAGCAGATGTGTCTCCACCCTCCGATCTGTAAGGTGTACCCTTTGTTTAGGATTTCCTTTGATTTTATGATGCATTTCCAACCCTAAGATGCCTTATGTTCTTGTATGTTTGTGTCCTGTTTGTAAGATATTTTCTTCTCATCTGGGAAACCCATAGTGTGTTAGTGATTGCCATCCTCTCTTGGGCATGAATGTAGAATTTGGGTTTCCAGTTGCTTGATACTCAGTCCACTTTGGCTTCTTTGGCACCATATTCTGCGCCACTTTATGTAGTGTAGTTTTCTGTCATTTGCATCGTGTCCCCAAATGAAGTTCCTTTTGATTTTATCAATTGTTGATATTGTGTTCTTTGGTATCCTAGATCAAGCTATCACATTGTGACGCCCTGAAATCCGTGACACAAATTCCTATGCGGGTGGCACGGATCTCGAAGTGACCTTCGGGTTCTAACCAAGGAACGCGGATCGCTATCATTCACAAGAAATAAAAGTAAATAGAATACCTTTACTAAACAGAGTCTGGAAGCTAATCAACTCAAGTAAAATAATCTAAAAACAGTCAATGACTTCAGGTGAGTCATGAGGACCCTCAATAATCCAACATGAACCAAGTAATCATGGAATTAGGTTTATTACACAAAAAACTCAAAAGAGTATGAGTTTAGAAACTGAAAGAAGCAAGCACAACAACACATCAAGTCAACCCTCATCCTTCTCATCCTGCAACATGAGAAGTTGCCTGAGCTTAGAATGCCTGATAAGAAATCAAAACTGTCATCCATCCTCATATAGTACCATTTCATCAAGTTCAGCAATACAAAAATAAGATAAAAATGTAAATAACATGATTGATTTATGAATTAAATGTAAATGGATGAAGTGAATCATTCAGATGCTCTAGATGTATGCTCAATCACAGGAATGCAATAAAGAGTGAGGTGCATTGAAATGTACTAAGCAAACATATCGCGTTAAGTGCCCCTCATGTGTAGCTTCTCAATCAAACCAAGTTTGGGACATAGATCACCAGGAATAGCCGGATGCCCCCTCTTCGTTTCGGGTACTCACCCATGTTATGGAGGCCACAATATACTAATTTTATGAGTGTATGATTCTCAAGGAATAGTCAACTTGTCTAAGACCTCGCAAGAATTCTACTATGATTTAACCGGGACCTTTCAACCCACAGGTATAGTCAATCTCACCAGAAAACCTCGCAAGGATAATTCGTATTTGCACCTCCCGGGCACACTTAACAGTCTACATAAGCCTAGTATGCGCACATTATTAGCTAGGACCCCAATGATAATCACCAACGGAAACTATCCACGCGCCCATACATGTGGATAATTCAATTCGAGGCCATCATAAGCTTCCCACAATATTTCAAAACAATACATGTACCCCACAATCCAAATACCAACTCAAAGGAGTCATAAACCTCAATGTACGGTCAAGTCATTAAGTGAAGTGATAGATATCTTACACATGGAACATCAAAGTTGATTTCCTGCAGGTAGGTTCAAGCCTTCAGATCAAGCTTTGATTCCAAGGATCATGTCCCAAGTCATATGGCATGAATCCCAAAACAAAATCCATTGAAGACCACTCAAACAAACCATTGACAGGCTCACTGGTGTGTCGGTGCCTCCCAATGGGTCAAAGCTAGGCCAAAATGGGTGTCTGTCGGCAGGCTCACTGGTGTACCGGTGCCTGCCGGTGGAGACCTCTCTGTGCATTTTCACTCCATGTCGGCAGGCTCACCGGCGTACCGGTGCGATCTGGGTATTCTATGGGCTCTCGAAACCTCACTTTTTGATATCAAATTCAATCCACATCATCTCTAATGCTCAATAATCATCATAACAACAATACTATACTAATTAGATCATGCCAAACATCATTTTGCACACCAACTAAGATTAACATGCGTTGTATCATAAGATCAATATGAATCTAAAGTAAGTCATGGTACCATAAGAGACTATACAACATGATTAACTTACCTGTAGTTTTCTTCTTAAGTTCTGCAACTTCTTTCTCTTCTCCTCTTCTTCCCTTCTCCTCTTCTACTCTTCTTTCTTGTCACTGCAAGGGGGAAAACGGCTAGGGTTTAGGATCTAGATCTGAGCTCTCTCACCTTTCTTCTTAAGGTCTTCCCAATCTCCTTATCAGTTCTGAAGATATAGGGAATGGATGGGAGAGGGAATCGAAAACCTCACCTCAATCTCTTCCCGTTTCTATACCACGCATCCCACGATCTGTAACGCATGAACCATGCGTCCAATTCAAACTATCTTCTGGGTAATTCTTCTAATACCGCAATATGCATTATAATCTTAATATGAAAATAAGATATTTTAGTTTTAAAACTTCCCAACCTTAAATTAGTTTTCAAAACCATATGATCCAGAAAAATGTACTTTAATTTGTATAAAATCTTATGACCAATTATAATTAATTATGAATATTCTCTTAGTGGATTTTGGTCATTACAACCTACCTACCTTAAAAGAATTTCGTCTCCGAAATTATATACCTCAATCCTTGAAAAGCTATGGATAGCGCTCTCAGATCTTCGATTCTAACTCCCACAAGGCTTTGGACTCGTCGTGATGACTCCACTGAATCTTCACTAAAGGAATAGTCTTGGTTCTCAAGACTTGCTCCTTCCGGTCCAGAACCCGCATCGAATGCTCTACATAAGACATCCACTTGAAGTTGCAACTAGCTCCAATCTAACAGATGTGATGGGTCAGGCTCTTATTTCTGCAACAATGACACATGGAATAATACATCATGCATTACTGAAAGTTGTGGAGGTTAGGCGACTTGGTATGCTACATGTCCAATGCGTTCCAATACTTCTAAGGGTCCGACATATCGTGGAGCTAACTTCCTTTCCTGCCAAAGTGCATCACTCCCTTCATGGGGGAAACCTTCAAGAACACGTGGTCACCAACCGTGAACTCTAGGTCTCTCCTCCGGTTTACGTAACTCTTCTGTCTGCTCTGTGTTGAATTCAATCTCTCTCGAATCAGTTTCACCTTAGCTGTGGTCTCTTGAACAAGATCAAGTCCAAGAACACTGCCCTCTCCGAAGTTTTCCCAACAAACTGGCGAACGATAAGGTCTACTATACAATGCCTCGAACGGAGCCATGCCAATGCTCGAATGATACCTATTGTTGTAAGAAAACTCCACTAGAGGTAGATGTTCTCCCCCAACTACCACCAAAGTCCATCACGTAAGCCCGTAACATGTCCTCTAGCACCTGGTTCACTTTCTCGGTCTGACCATCGGTTTGACTAGAATCTAGACGTGAAAAGAGAACCACAGTCCAAAACAATACTCACTGGTACACCATGCAGTCGTACACTCTCTCGAACATATAAGCTCGCGATCTCCTCGACTGAAGATGAAACTCTCACAAATAAGAAATGAGCTGATTTGGTTAACCGATCCACGATCAAGCAAATCAAGTCCATACTACCTCTAGTCTTGGGCAAACCGACCACAAAGTCCATGGTGATGTGCTCCCACTTCCACTCGGCTATAGGCAAAGGCTACAGTAGTCTCGCTGATCTCATATGCTCGGCCTTTACCTGCTGGCATGTCAGATATCATGCTATGAACTGAGTAATCTCCCTCTTTATTCCCGGCAACCAGAAGTTCATACATAAGTCACGATACATCTTGGTTCTCCTAGGATGAATGGAATACCGTGATCTGTGCGACTCCTCCAAGATCTCTCTCATGATCTCCTGATCGTCTGGAACACAAAGACGAACCTGGTATCTAATCAGTCCATCTGGGTGCACCACCTACTCTAGCTTTCCATCATATGCTGCTAACAACTGAAGGTCCTGGTCATTCTTTTGACTAGTCGCAAAACGGTTCTCCAAAGAAGGCCTGGAAACTAAACTGAAAAGATAACCACTGCGTTGCTGGTCCACCAACTGAACTCCCGGGTCTGCTATAATCTCCTGCAATCTCCACCCTGCCGCATTAACTGGGCTAACACTCTACGTGGTCTACGGCTCAAGGCATCCGCCACAACATTCGCCTTCCCAAGATGATAGTGGAGGGTAGAGATGTAATCATTAACAAGATCCAGCCATCTCCTCTGGTGTTTGTTCAAATGCTTTTGCGTAAAAATGTATTTCAGACTCTTGTGGTCCGAAAATAACTCGAACTCCTCATCGTACAGGTAGTGTCTCCACAGCTTCAGAGCAAACACGAGTACAACCAATTCAAGATCATGAGTAGGATAGTTGTGCTCATGAGTTAAGTTGTCGTGATGCATAAGCCATTACACGCCCATCTTGTATAAGCATTGCACCCAAGCCTTGCAAAGATGCATCCGTGTAGACCTCCATCTTCTGTCCATTGACAGGTACCACTAGAACTGGTGCTAAAGTCAATCTCTTATTGAGTTCCTCGAAGGCCAACTCAATAAGAGATTCACCTCCTTCCTAGTCAAGCGAGTCAACGGTGCTGCAATAGTGGAGAATCCCATGATGAATCTCCGATAGTAGCCTGCAAGACCAAGGAAGCTCCTGATCTCAGATGCATTCTTCGGTCGCTCCCAACTAAGAACTGCCTCCACCTTAGTCAGACCCACGGAGATACCACTCCTGGATACTACGTGACCAAGGAATCTAACCTCGTCCCTCCCGCATTTCTCCATCTTGGCGTACAGCTGGTGATCATACAATGTCTGCAACACAATCCTAAGGTGCTCCTCGTGCTCCTCCTTAGACCTTTAGTAAATTAGAATGTCATCTATGAAGATGACGACAACCTGATTCAAGAAAGATTTAAACACCCTATGCATCAGGTCCATGAAAGTTGTCGGCGCGTTCGTCAACCAGAATGGTATAACCCCGAACACATAATGCCCATAGCGAGTACGAAAGGTCGTCTTCTGAACGTCCTTGTCTCGAATCCGCAACTGACGGTAACCTGATCTCAAGTCTATCTTCGAAAAGAATTGGGCTCCCCTCAGCTGGTTAAATAGATCGTCGATCCTCAGTAGTGGGCACTTGTTCTTCACTTTCACCCGATTCAACTATCTGTAATCGATGAAAAGGCGAAGCGACCCGTCATTCTCTTCACGAATAAGACTGGCACGCTCCACGAAGATGTACTCGGTTTGATGAAATCAAGTGCACTCAATCCGTTCAACTGCTCCTTCAACTCGCGTAACTCAGTCGGAGTCATCTGATAAGTCGCTATTGAAATTGGAAAAGTGCCAGGTACTAGATCAATACTGAAGTCTACCTCCGTCCTAGGTGGCAATCCAAGAATCTCTTGGAATACAATTCTGAAATCTCAGACTTTGGGAATATCTTCTAAAGATAACTTCTGTCCCCCATTCGCAGCATACAGGAAGTCCGTCTGATATGTGTCCTTCTTAATCCCACAGAATGTCAGACAACGACCCCTAGGAAGATCGAACACTATTGACTTCTCGAAGCAATTCACCCTGGTATGATAGGCAGAGAGCCAGTCCATACCGAGAATCACCTCGAAGTCTACTATGTCCAATACTACCAGTTCTGCCTCAAGATTTAGGTCACCTACTCTCACCACACAAGCACGACATACTCGGTGTAGAGTAGCGATCCCTCTCACTGGGTTGACTATACACAACGGACTCTCCAAACTACTTGGTTGTAAACCCAAAGATAACATGCAGATACTAGATATGAAAGAATGAGATGCACCAGAATCGAACAACACACGGGCTGGAGTATGAAATAAATGAATAGTACCTTCCACCACAGCATTAGTTGCTCGGTCGTCACGTGGAGCTGATGTGTCTGTTATAGCATTGACCCTGCCCTGCTGCACTAGTCTAGGAGGAACTGGCCTACCATCCCTCCTTAATATTCTGCAACGGTTCTGTAGATGTCCCTCCTGACCATAGTTATTGCATAGTTTTACGTCACATCGACGAAATTGTTGATCTTGAGAAGGTAATGGCAGTTGATGTGCGTCTCGTGCCACAGGAGCTGCTGCAACCAGTCCTAGCTAGTCTAGCATTATGTTGCTGACGTCTATTGATATTCTGCCTCTACTGATAAGGCTGATAAAGACCTTTGTCGTGCTTGGGCTGATCCCTCTGCGTAGAAGCTCTATCCATGTCTCGCTCGACATGCTGTGTGCACTCCAGAACCTCGGTGTATGACCTAAGTCACTACGGTACTACCTTGGACCGTATGGCTGGTTGCAAGCCCTCCTCGAACTTAACGGCTTTGTCTGTTTCGTTTGCTATCATGTGAGGTGAGTACCTCGACATCATCGCGAATCGGGTCTCGTACTGTGCAACAGAGTATGAGCCCTACTCCAATCGCATAAACTCCGATGCCAACTGCCTCCGATAGCTGTTGGACAAGTAAGTGTCCAGGAACTGAGTCCGGAATTGCTCCCATGTCATAACCACATCCAAGTTTCTCTCCACCATATCCCACCAGTGGAGCGCCGCACCTTTAAGCATGAAGTTGGTTAAGGACACTCGCTGGCCATCGACACAACCCATCGTCCTAAACACCCGCTCAACGTCAAGTAGCTTGTTGTGCTTCAAATGTAGGTGGAGTCAACTTCTTGAATCCCTCCAACCAACCAATCGGAGATCCCTGGTCCCTCCTCTGGTTAGCTAAGGTCTGTCTCTCCATCTGATCATGCTGCATAGCTACCATGTCTCCCAGAATCTTGTAGACACCCGCTAGCCGAGGGTCGGTGTCAGCCTAGCTCCAGTGAATGAACCCTCTCCTGCGGTATCCCTTCTCCTTCCAGCCATCCACAAACCCAAGGTAAGCGTTACGGTTACTAAGCTATTTCATATCCTACTAATCATACATGTATAGCACACAATTCCTAATTTGCATTTCTATGTTCCTCCATCCTATCTTCAGATTTCTAAGTGTTTCCTAGGTTCACTAGTCTCCTAAGATCCTTACTCTGAATAAACCTTATGCTTTGATACCAATCAATCACGCTCTGAAATCTGTGACACGAATCCCTATGCGAACGGCACGGATCTAGAAGTGAGACCTTCGGGTTCCAACCAAGGAATGCAGATTGCCATCATTCACAAGAAATAAAAGTAAATAGAATACCTTTATTAAACAGAGTGCGGAAGCTAATCAACTAAAATAAAATAATCTAAAAGCAGTCAATGACTTTAGGTGAGTCATGACCCTCAATAGTCCAACATGAACCAAGTAATCATAGAACTAGGTTTATTACATCAAAAATTCTCAAAAGAGTATAAGTACAGAAACAGAAACAAAAAAGCACAACAACACATCAAGTTCGCCTTCATCCTTCTCATCCTGCAACATTAGAAGTTGCGTGAGCTTAGAATGCCCAGTAAGAAATCAAAGCTGTCATCATCCTCATACAGTACCATTTAATCAACTAATGGTCAGCAATACAGAAATAAGATAAATAAGTAAATAATATGATTGATTTATGAATGAAATGTAAATGGGTAAAGTGAATCATTCAGATGCTCTAGATGTATGCTCAATCACAGGAATGCAATAAAGAGTGAGGTGCAATGAAATGTACCAAGCAAACATATTCCATTAAGTTCCCCTTATGTGTAGCTTCTCAATCAAACCATGTTAAGGACATAGGGTCACCATGAACAACCAGATGCCCCCTCTTCATTCTGGGCGCTAACCCATGGTACGAAGGCCACCATATACTAATTTTATGTACGATACTCAAGGAATAGTCAAACTATATAGGACCTCGCAAGAATCCTTTCCTTATTTCAGCGGGACCTTTCAACCCACAGGTATAGTCAACCTCACCGGAAAACCTTGCAAGGATAATTCGTATTTGCACCTCCTGGGCTAACTTAACAGTTTACATAAGCCTAGTATATGTGCATTATTGGCTAGGACCCAAATGATAATCACTAACGGAAGCTATCCTTACGGATAATCCGATTGGAGGCCATCATAAGCTTCCCACAATATTTCAAAATAGTACATGTACCCTACAATCCAAATACTAACTCAAAGGAGTCACAAACCCCAATGTAAGGCCAAGTCAATAAGTGAAATTATGGGTATCTTACACATGGAACATCAAAGTTTATTCCCCGCAGGTAGGCTCAAGCCTTCAGATCAAGCTTTGATTCCAAGGATCATGACCCAAGTCATATGGTACAAATCCCAAATCAAAATCCATCGAAATCCACTCAAATAAACAATTGGTAGGCTCACCGGTGTGTCGGTGCCTGCCGGTGGGTCAAAACTAGGCAAAAATGGGTCTCTGTTGGTAGGCTAACTGGTATACCGATGCCTGCCGGTGGAGACCCCTCTATGCACTTTCACTCTCTGTCAGCAGGTTCACCGGTGTATTAATGCCTATTGACGCGCAGTGATCTGGGTATTATTTGGGCTCCTGAAACCTCACTTTTTGATTCCAAATTCAATCCATATCATTTCTAATGCTCAACAATCATCATAACAACAATATTATACTAATTAGATCATGGAAAATATCATTTTGCACAACAACTAAGATTAACATGCATTGAATCATAAGATTGATATGAATCTAAAATAAGCCATGGTTCCATAAGAGAACTATACAGCAAGATTAACTTACCTATAGTTTTCTTCTTAAGTTCTGCAACTTCTTCCTCTTCTCCTCTTCTTCTCTTCTCCTCTTCTACTCTTCTTTCTCTCCATTGCAAGGGGGAAAATGGCTAGGGTTTAGGATCTAGATCTAAGCTCTCTCACCTTTCTTCTTAAGGCCTTCCCAATCTCCTAATAAGTTCTGAAGTTATAGGGAATGAATGGGAGAGGGAATGGAGGCCTCTTCTCCTATTTCCATCACACACATCCCACGATCTGTAATGCATGCACCATGCGTCCAATTCAAACTGACTTCTGGGTAATTCCTCTATTATCCTAATAAGCATCATAATCACAACAAGACCCCCAAATAAGATATTTTATTTTTAAAACTCCTTAACCTTAAATTAGTTTTCAAAACCATATGATTAAATACCAAAACAATGTACATTAATTTCTATAAAATCTTATGACCAATTATAATTAATTACGAATATTCTGTTAGTGGAGTTAGGTCATTGCACACATGGTAGGGAATAACCAAGATGATCGCGTTTACCAGTGTTGTTTTACTTGCCATAGATAGAAACTTTCTTTTCCAACCCTGTGACCTGTTGGTGATTCTCTTAATCATCTCAGTGAACTGTTTGACTCTAGGCTTTCCTGAGAACACCGATATGCCAAGGTACTTTGCCAGGTGATTTTGATTTGGAATCTCCAAGAGGTTAGAGGTAGCTACACAATGAGCCATGTGAATGTTGGGGCGGTGGAGGATACTTGATTTTTGTAGATTAATCCAAAGTCCAGAGACCTCTTTAAACTTTTTGATGATTTCCAAGAACTCCCTGTAATTTTGCATTGATTTCTGTCCAAAAAGAAGGATATCCTGCACAAAGAGCAAGTGGCAAATAGGATCACATCCTTGCTCGATCGTGATTCCTTTAATCTCTCCATCATTATGAGATCGCTAGAGTTTTCTTGATAAGACCTCCATATATATATGATAAAATGCAAGGGCATAGTGGGTTCCCCTTACGGAATCCCCTCCGAGGTCGGAAGAAGCCAAAAGTAACATCGTTAAGCATTATTGAAAATGATGTCGAAGTGACACAGAATTTAACACGCATGATGAATAGCTCGAGAAATTCCATCTTTTTCATCACTTGGAGCAAGAATTTCCACTCAATCCGATCATATGCCTTGCTTAAATCAAGTTTCATCGCTAGGAGACAATGTTGTGTTTTCTCCTATTGATGGTGTGAAATAATTCATAAGCAAGCATAATATTATCATGAATGGATCACTATGAGATGAATGCATCTTGGTACAGGTTGATTATCTTCCGTAGGATTTGCTTTAGTCGATTTTCCAGGATCTTTGCCATAATCTTATAAGTCACATTGCACAGGCTAATTGGTCGATAATCCTTCATATACATTGTGGTTGATCTTTCTTTGGTATTAGAACGATGTGAGAATAATCGATCGATTATGTAAAGTGTCCCAACTCCATTAAGAACTGCACCATGTTAAAGATATCTCCTTTGATAACGTCCCAGAAGGTTTGGAAGAAGATACCAGAAAATTCGTTAGCCCTGAAGCTTTCCAAGGACCAATTTGAAATAAAGCTTTTTTCACCTCTTGCATGGAAAGTGGGGCACAAAGGCTAGCCATGTCATCATCCTGTACACCAGGTTGAATATTTTTCAGAAATTGTTCCACCCCTTCAGGGTTTGTGAACGTGAACAAGTCCTCACAGTTCCTTGTGATGAATTCCCCAATATTATTCCTAGCTTGAATTCTTTGTCCCCCATTAAATATGATGGAGTGTATACAGTTTCTTCGCCACCTAATCGTGGTCGATAGGTGGAAGAATCAAGTATTTTGATCTCCTACCTTGAGATAGCTGATCCTTGATTTTTGGGTGCATAAAATAGCTTCTTGCTTCAAGAGGTTCTTCAGTGCAGCTTTTGTGTTTGAATCCTGAATCTATAATACCCAAAGTCACCTTCTGTCCTTGCCAGCTGGACTCTAGTAAGTGCTTCATATGTGTTTTTGATGTTATCATGTAACTTTCCGACCGAGTTCTTGTTCCAAGCTCTCAAATGTATTCTTGTTTCTTTTAGTTTGTAGGTTACCATGTAAGATGTCGATCCCCTTGTTAACAATTCCCAAGACTGCCACATAATATCATGACATTGCTCATACTCAAGCCAAAACCCCTCAAACCTAAAGGGTCTTGGTAGTTGTGGGCTCTGAGAAATTGTTTGAATGATAATCGGATAGTGATCAGGTTCAAGCCAAGCACCATGATTTACCTCTGTTTCTGGGAAGAGAACCTACAATTTCGTATTACAGATTGCCTGGTGTAGAGAATGCAAATTGCAAAGACAGATGTCCTAATGAGATAATGACACATGGTGATATCACGGATGATTATTTAAGTCACAATTCAGACAAAAGTATGATTCTTGATTAAGATATCTCGACGAGATACACCGAATGTACTACTACTGCAAGCATCAAAGCTATACAGATCATAAGGGCTACATGATGCCGGTTGTGATTTTCCAATTCAAGAGAATACAAGATTGATTCGTATTATATGCAACAAAGAGAAGAGTCTCAATGAATACATGCCTCCGTTTAGAGTGAACCTTGACGACGTAGAAGGTCAAACAGCCTCTATAGTACTAAGACTGAATAGTCTTGAAAGTACTAAGGCTAAACAACTTCTGCCTAAGGGGAAGACAGCCCTAATGGTAAGAGAGGGAAATACAACCCTCGAGGTGCGCCTCACATTAACCAAAGTGATGCGTCTCGGTGAATACTCTTTTTCATCTAGAGTGAGTCTCGATGACTTCAGACAAGCCTTGAAAGTACTAAGATTGGACAGTCTTGATGCTACTAAGGCTAAACAGTCTCAAAAGTATCAAGACTAAACAGTCTCGATGATACTAAGACTAAGAAAGCCTCAATGGTACTAAGGCTAAAAAGTCTCCATCTAAAGGGAAAGACAGTCCTCAATGATGTAGAATGCATATCTTCGTCTAGAGGGAACCTCGATGATGTAGTAGATTAAAAGTCTTGACAGTACTAAGGCTAGTTAGTCTCGAAAGTACTAAGACTAAACAACCTCGATGATGCCAAGACCAGACGGTCTTGAAGGTATCAAGCCTAAACAGATTTCATTAGTGCCAAAACTAGCTGGTCTTAAAGGCACTAAGGCTAAGACAGCCTCAACAACTTTTGATGGATTTATTTGACGTGCCAAAGGCAAGAATGCTTTTGATGGTGCCAAAGACCAAGTGAACTTGGAAAACATCTAGTAGATTGAGATTGAGGCACCAAAGGCAAGAAAGCCTTTGACGGCGCCAGAGACCAAGTGAACTTGGCAAACCATTGATAGATTAGTTTAATGCCTTCGATAGTACCAAAGACCAAGTGAACTTGGCAAACCATTGATAGCTTAGTTTAATGCGCCAAAGGCAAGAAAGCCTTCGTTGGTGCCAAAGACCAAACATATTTAACGAAGTCTTGATATATTGAAATCCAATGACTACCAAAAGTTGAAAAATATTACATATCACTTGCTGATTTGTGTGACATGCGCCAACGTCTGTCAATGACATTGAGGGTGTAATGCACTCTATGCTGATTTCAAAGGGGGATTTAGCGATTTAAGGTAATGAGGTGTGAGGCGCGCCCATCGCGGATTGCATTATGAATCATATCTATGATCATAATGGCAAAATTGTAATTTTTCATTATGGCAAAATTATATTTTGTCATAATGGTAGAGTTGTAATTTATTAATACAACTTGTGGGAAATGGTTTAAACAGAATTTTACCTACCATCACTCTTCTCCAAACTACTATAAATAGCAGCCTTTGTTTCCAAACATGGGGGATTAGAATTTGGACTAAGGTACAATTTCTGAAAACGTGGCTTTGAAGTGTGCTCACGAAACTCTGAACACCCTTACTCACTATTCCTCCTAGCTTAGTCTAGTTTTGTGCAATGCTTCTATTGATTTTGCTCTCTCGTTTTTCTCTTGAAGACGGGGTACGGTTGACTATCGATTTAGGCTTCCCTCGAATCAGTAATTTCTTTGATCGATGACACTTTACAAAAAGAACCTATTACACCAGGTCAATCCTTTCCTATATACAGTCATTGCCTTCTCTACCATTGTTCCATGAGTATTGATGACTCATATGTCCCAAGTCAACTAAATTGTTATTGAGTAAAAATAAATTGACGAAAGGCCCAGTGTTTGTTTGAGTTTTGTGGGACTCCTCTTTTGTAAGATGTCGAGGTGTAGGTGTTCCAGTCCCCACATAGAATCCAAGGAGAAGTATGTTGTCAGTTGGTTCAATTGCTCATGACGGGTGCTCGTATGTAGGCTTAGATGTAGAGTACTGATAAGGAAACTTTCATTATCACTTTTAACACTAAAATGAATCAACCAATTAAACACCTAAAAAATCTGAACCTTAATTTCATTAGACCAAAGTAACCAGAGGCCACTGGCCGTTATCAGAAGTTACAATGAACTAGTGTTCAAAGTAAAGTTGCAAGATGATACTTTTGGATTTTTCACTGGGATCTTTGGTCTCACAAAGAAAGACCAAATGGGGTTTCTCAGTACAAGTAAGGAATCTAAGAGTATTCATTGTTGAAGAAAATCCCACTCCTCGACGATTCCAACAAACGCCGACCATGGTGTCATCAATGGCTATTTTTGGCCATCCATCCAAGCCTCAGTGGGGTTGCAAGTCTCACATAATTCCTGTTGCATCATCTTCTTCCCTTTCCTATTGGCGTGCTTCCTTTTAACCTCTCGTTCTCCTACTGGACGTATCTCAGTGGATTCATCGTGGGATAAGACTATGTTTCTCAGTTTGATACATCCCGTCACCTCTCACTTTTGTTCAGGCCTTGTCCTTGAATTTCTTGAACGAGGAGCGTGTTTGCTCATAGGTGCATGATGTAGTGGTAGTGAAGGAATTGGTTGTTGTGATGTATGTATGCAATCTGATATCGAGTTAGGAGATGGTGCCATGTAGACGTTGTTATGTTGTGGGTGGGTTGATTGGTTTGGATGAGTTGTGATAGTTGGGTTGTTGTCTAATGAACAATAGCTTTGTCAACTCATCATGAGAAGGATTGATTAGAATCTCTCTAGTTGTTTGAAATATTCTAACATTTAGTTACTTCTTTTAATTTCTTTGAAGAATCTGTTGTGATCTATTGCAATCAATATAAATACAGGAAGCCAACGACTACTCTTTAAGAAAAGAGAAGAAAGTCTTCCATAAAAATACTCTGCATTCTATATTGTATCAGAGCGAACAAATGATAAAGGCTTTTGTCACATCCTAAACCTGAAAATCTCAATGGAGTCTCTAAATTTAATCTATAACTCTCACCCCATATCCCTATGGGAGTGGATAAACAATACATTACCAAACCATTGAATTAAGTAAGATAATTTATAAAATAAAGTTCTAGAATTTAGTATTATTAAGAATAATATCCAACCAAAACAATCATAATAGAAAACAATGGAAATAAAATAAAATCCTTAAAGTCACATGTTCCAATACCCTAATAAACTACTCAAATTTGGTCCTAATGATAATAACTCATTAAAAACATAAATCCAACTAATCCTATTATAATTTCTATTGAAATCATCAAACAAAGTCCTAATTATAACTAAGGTCTACTTCATAACCTTGTCCTCCGTCATGATCCTCATAGTCTTGTTGTCATGTAGTGACCCTAAACCAGAATTAAGGATCAAATTGTAATTAAAAGAATGTTGGGGGAGTGTACTGAAATTTCTTAAACTAGTATTGGGACTAAATAGTAATTATTTAGGGTTTATTGGTAATTAATAGAACTTATGGAGAGCATGGTGTAATTAACAACTAAAAATGCTAGAAATTTGAGATTTACATGTGATACATAAGGTAGAATTAGAATTAGCTTATTTAATTAATATACTCTTCTAGAATGTTTTTAATTAGTAGGAGAGATTAGAATAGTAATTATATTGGATTGGTATTGGGAGAAGTTTCTAATTGGAGGGAGAATAGGAAAGGGGAGACGTGTAGAGTTAGAAAGGAAGAAGGATGGAGTTGGCTATAAAGAGAGATGGGTTGGGATCGTCCTTAGCAAAGGAAAGGGAGAGATTAGGGTTTTTGGCAGAGAGAAAACAAAGAGAGGCTGTGTCTGGAACGTCTGGAAGAGGAAGAGAAGAAGAAGAAGAAGAAGAGAGTAAGAACACAAGGATCAAACGAGCATAATCGGTAAGATACTTTCTGTATAATTCTTGTGGGATTCGGCAGTTATTAATGCTTGATTTTATGTTTATTGTTGATCTCATGAAGTATGAATGTCATTAAGATTGATTTGATGCCTTGATATGTGTATTTGGTTTGGTATCATGAACTTGGTAGAAAGCTAGATGATTTTCCAGATTTGATCATGGTATGTACTTTATCGTGGATTAAAACTATGTTTAATCAGGTATTGAATGTTTATGCACCTTTTCGGAGTCGTAGGCATTAATATATGATGTTTCGAATGTATTTAATAACATAGAATTGAATTCTGAGACCAAAAGAAAAACCCAGATCTCGCGTAGATCGGCAGATGTCGGTCCACCGACGCCCCTATCGACAGAGACCATTTTATAGACCAATTTTGCTATTCGGCAGGTGTCGGTCCACCGATGCCTCTGCCGACGACCATATAGAAACACAGAGAGGGTCGGTTCACCAACCACTCCACCGACAGAGACTAGTTTTGTAACGGCCTAAAGCCACCTCGTGAGTATTTGACATTATTCTATTCCTTGATATCACTTTATCTGCCGAATTGATTTTTAATCGGATTAGATTCGACCAGGTGATGTCGTTATTATGATTTTATGGTCCTTATGTGATGTACTGTAGTCTAACTTAAATTGTTTGAGCTAATGGCATTATAGTAATATTTGTGTTGTGATGAGGTGTATGGCTTGGATTGATTTGTTAGAAATTAAGGGTTTGGATGTGAGTAGTTAGAAATGGATGGTTGGGATATAAGTGGTCAATGATAGAGGGCTCAGATTTTGTCACATGGAAAGGGAAGATGGTTTTGCATGGAAGCTTGAGAGACAAGCTAGTTTGAGCTTTGTTTTGGGTTTTGGCTTGGAAGGAAGGCTTGGAGAAGAAGATAGCCTCATTTGTTGATTTGTTGATATCCTATTTCTTGAATCCTAATAGGTAAGTATAGATTCTTGAATATAAATAGTTAGATCCTAGTTTCTTTGGAATTTCAATGTGTAACAGCCCGAACCACTTAAAAAGATAATTAGAAACTTCCTTCTATTTTTCTTTAAATATTAAACAAGCTAATTGTCGCGTCGATTTCCAATCTGGGAAAATCCGACTGCTTGATGATTGAAATGTTTATTGTACGAATTAATATTAAATCTTTTGTTATATATGGTCCTTACGTGTTGGGTACTAACGAATTTAAGTAAGCTAAACCAATGGTTTGGATGCAATAGAGATAGGATGGACGATTCAGATGGCGACACGTGGACAGGTGAGAGAAAGAGATTTTCTCTTTGATGAGGCTTGTTGTACAAGCCTCATTCTCATTTGCTCATTGTGTTGAAGTTTTCTTGGAGGGAAAGAAGAAATAAGGTAAGAAAGGGAAGGGGTTTTGCTGGATTTTAGCTTGAAATCTAAGGTGAGTATATGTTTTAGATTTTAATTAAAACCATGAGGAAATGTCTAAACACTTGTGTAGTTTCTCCTTGATAAATGGAAACCCTTGATATGTTAGTTATCTATTTGTAATTGTACCTGATGCATTGAAAATGTTAAAGGAATGCCCCTGAATTGAGATATGTTGAATTAGGTGAAGTGGAGAAACTATGGGTAAGTAAAGAACCCAGAAAAAACTCGGTTATGGCCTCGTTTCGCCGATCGGTGCACTCCTCGGCGCGCCGAACTAGGGCGCCGGACCAATTTCTCTGCGATAGGCGAACCTTCGGCTCGCTGAAGAGCCGCCGACCATGAACAGGTCGCCGAACTCAACTTCGGTGAGCCGAATGGACGCTGAAACTGAACAAAACTTATCAAGTCTCTGGAATGTCCGCCGAACCATAGGTGAGGTAGCCGAGAGTCCGCCAAAACCCATCTCAGCGCACCTTCGGTCCGCCGAACCACCTAGCCGAAGAATACTTCCCTGGAATGCCCGCCGAACCACAAATGAGTTGGCCGAACTAGTCCGTCGAATAGGTCACCGAAGCAGGATCTAGGCCAGCTGAAGACCCCGCCGAAGTGACCAATTGTAATCACTGTCCTTAAGTACTCAAACTGTTTAATAAATGAATGATGAGAACGTGTGGTGTGCAATAGATACTCTCATATTACTATATGTATA
>JAUPMG010002049.1:0-16112 GCA_031762675.1 Pachysandra terminalis | reverse complement strand
ATGAATTCAGAATAAACATGAAGTTTATTCATTATGTTCAGACTCGAATGAGCATATGGCTTATTCATACAGTTAGAGATACCATATACAGACTTATTATTAGAGAAAGAAATTACATTGTGATACATGAAAGGTAATACTCGTTTTCTAGAGGACTTACCGCTATGATTCATCTAGTTTGTTTCCTTAGTTTTGAGTATAAGGAATCGAGAATTATATAGTTTAAGAAAAATATACAGATCAAGTGGAAAAATGTTAGTTTAAATTTTAAAATCCAGATTTATTTGATTTTTAGATAAGTCAAAACAGTTATGATTCGCGTGCTTGATTCTAACCATGATTACAACAATTGAAGGGCTTGAACAAAAAGGTGATAGTAGGTTTAAAACAAAAAATAAAAAATGAAAACATAAAATAAAAAATAAAATATTTCAGAGGAACAACAATGAAAATGTAAATCAATGGCAAATCCCTAGTCGAAGAAGAAGTCGCGTGCTCGATTCTAACCATGATTACAACAATTTAAGGGCCAGAACAAAATGGTGATAGTAGGTTTACAACAAAAAATAAAAAGTAAAAAAATAAAAAAAAAATATTTCAGAGGAACAACAATGAAAATGTAAATCAATGGTTTAAAAATATATTTATTATTCGAATAAAGAGTTTAAAGTCAACAACAGAATTCCAAATACCTTGCCAATACTGGAAAACTGTTAACGTGTAACTTACATTGGTTTAGATTAACAAAATTCAGCAACTACATAGTATTTATATAATATAATCCATTATTCAAAAAATCACAAAATAAAAAAAAAATAACCAAATCACATGATTAACTAAAGCGGTACTTTCTTCGAGGTAAATTCGTAAATTAGATGATAAACAATGGGCTATTGACATTTACGGCACGGACTTGAAAGAATAAAATTATCTTTGTATAATTTATTAACCGGCAACTTCGCTATTTTCAAGAAATTATGATTAGATGACACACCCACAATCCACATTCATCCACGTCAGATTATTTTATTTTCTGTAGACTAAAAATACCCTCTGTTAATTTTAATTTGTCTAGGTGACTTCCAAGCACAAAGTGCCACCTTCCTTTTGTCAAAGAGACTAAGTTCGTTATTCTTGTTACTTTCGATGCTTTTTTGTTTAAAGCAAAGGGGTATCAGGGACGTGTTTTAGTATAATACAAGAATATTGGTTAAAACCTATGTGGGTGTGGGACACCACGTGGTTAAGACCAAAAATATATATATTGGTAAGGTATATTTTAGCATATTTCAATTCTTCTCGGTTAAAAGTTTAAACAATTAATTATAAATATCATTAGGGAGAATTCTGGTTAGAACTTACTCGATTTCACCGAACCTTGGTCCTTCGGATCATTGAAGCAAGCAAAATAATGTAAAAAGATATAAAAAATATTATAATTATAGAGAATACTATCTAAGTATGGTGGTCCTTTACTTGCTTATTATTTTATAATTTCCTTGACATCTTTATTCTTCCATAAATTCAGAAGCCAGTGTATTTTCAACTACATTGGTTCTGGATTCGTGGCAGGAATTTAGTGCAAGGATTCTACGTACGTACTAATTTTTAGCAATCATTAACCTTTATGCCTCAGAGACACTAGCAATGATTTCTAATCACACCACATCCCTAAGGTTGATCTTTCAGACTTTCGGAAATGATGGCACCTCCTATTTCCTGTAGGAGGATACCCTTTAGGATACACATACAACTAACGTCATACGTAAAATTTTTATAACCTACTTAAAAGTGCACTTAGGAATTACTTAGAAGAGGGGTGGGGTGAATTTTATAACCTATTTAAAAGTGCACTTAGTAATTACTTAGAAGAGGGGTGGGGTGAATAGGTTTTACATCGATATTCGAAATTATTTGGCCCTTTTAATAACCTATTAAATTATGTTAATTATTTTAACAATTACCGAAAAATTGAAAACAGTAACTCACATATGTTGATAAATATGCATACAAATACATAGAATTAAAGTATACAAACAAACCATTCAACACATGAGATTTATAGTGGTTCGGCATCTCGGCATAGTCCACTCCCTTGAGTTACCACCCGTAAGTCTCAAGGATTTTTATGGTAGGTTTTATTTCTAAGGGTCACCTTCAACCGCGTGAAAATTACTGGCATTCTCCAAGCCGTTACAAGGGTTTCACAGGTTCACCCAAAAGACCAACAACGTTTTCCGAATAACCCCCAAACAACTACGAGGTTTCCTTGTGAACCTCCAAACCACCACGAGGTTTCCCAGCTAACCCCAGACCACCACGAGGTTTCACGGCTAACCTCTAAACCCCAAGGTTTCACGGAAACCTCAAACTGCTACAATTTTAACCTAAATTAAAAACAATAAATGGACTACTTTTATGAGATTTTACCAGTCACATCCCAAACCTTAGAAATCTTATAGGAGTCCTTAAAGGTCAGAAATATGACTCTCACCCTAGTGCCACATGGGAGTGGTAGTCAATACATAACCAAACTATTGAATATAATTAAAACTTTTGGAAATTATAATTATAAAGAAAGTAATTAAAAATTGTCCATTACAATCAATCAAAAAAAACTAAAAGCCGAAATAAACTAACAAATCTAACCTCATGCTTAAATCAAAATCCCTATGATCTATTACATACTTTGCCAAAGCAATGATAAAAGTAAGCTAATGCTTAACAATCAATAAATCCTACTACAAAAGTCTAAGTAATTCCTAGTCCATTCTCTCAATAAAATCAGTAGCTTCGTCGTAAGTTGGTTCTTCTCCTTGTTCACTATAATCCATAATTCCTCCATCCATAGTTCTTGAAATATGGTTGCTTGAAAGCGTAAGCTACACTTAGCTTAGTAAATAAACAGATATAAATGACATTTTAGATTGAAGTAGGGTCAATGCAACTCTCCAATGGTATCCATAGATAAAAAAAAGTAAAGAGAAACATGTGAAAGATGATATGAGTGTCAATTAATGCAATATAAATTAGGGATCAATTATTAATATATGCAACGCATGCTGTGCACCTAAACAGATATAAACACCAAGTGTGATATAATACAAACATATGAAATGCAATATGCATGTTGTTTGGAATTTGAGTAGTGTATGTCTCATAGTAGATCTTAATTATGTACCCAAGAATGTTCCACTAATGTGAATTTATCCCCCAAAACATGGCAATGTGATATCAGATTATTCTATGTGCACATCTTAGTTCTAAGGGACATCAACCTAGATGGCACAATCCCACCTTATTTTAGATCACGGGAACATATCCAAGGTTTCACTAATGTGAACTATCCTCAGTGAACCAAACATTACCCGAATACTAACAGAATTATCACTCTGCATCCGTTACGTACAACACATATAACAGGATGAAAAATTGTATATTGGGGTAGCAAATCCCTCAACAAATAATTTCATCCTTCCGGAACTTTTTTACAATATCATGACTTCTAGATCATAAAGTCACTCATTATACCAGAAGTATGAAAATATGGTGGTCAAGTCAAGCATTAAACCTGATGCCAAGTCACTATGCAAAATAGGTCATGCGGTGCAAGTCGATTTGTGCACATTAACTAAACAATCAATTTTGTGTACATGTGCAGACGTAAAATATGATATAAAATATGTCCATAATGAGTTTAAACTAATAATCATGCTAAGTCAAAATCTCACCCGTTGTTCGGATATAGCAAATTCTCCATATAAAAGCACATATGCAAAATATTCATAATTTAACAAAACAAAAACTTCATAATTGCTTTAATTAGGTAAAATGTATTTTGCATGTAAATTTTCAAGTCAATCGGACTACTTTGGAAATTTTCAGCCGACCCATGGTCGACCTACACACAACCGGTGCCTGTCGGTTGATCCTGTCAGTCAACCGATGGTAGTCAACTGCTCGGGTAGTACTGAAATAGTTCACCCTCTGGGCATCGGTTGACCTATCGATCAACCAATACCTCATCGATCGCTTGGGTAGAACCCAAGAAACAAAAACCAAGACTTACCTTGGGTCGGCTGACCAACCACACCCAGAACACATCGGTTGACCTGTTGGCTGGCTAATTGGTTGACCGACCACGGCCAGAGCGCATGAGTTTCCTGTCGGCTGACCGACTGGTGGAATGACAGCTCTGAAACCCATAATTTTCACTTCTCCTTCTATAATTGTCTATAATTTGACAATAATTAATTAACATATATATTTTAAACATAATTTTGATCGAAACCCATTACTTATACCATAAACATACATAAGTTTGTATGTGAAATCTATGATGCGAAAACCATAAAAAAAATAAAAAACTAATTTTTTTATCAGGTTCTTCATAAAAGACGTGACTTTAAAATAAGAAAGCGGTTGTACTATGTCATACTAAGGGATTATCACATAAACTCCCAAATCATATCAAAAATATAATTTTATATGAATACTTACCTTGCTCTCGAATTGGTGTTGAGATGAATGCCTTTGATCTTCTTCTTCTTTTTTGATCTTCTGAAGTTTTTCTCCTTGCTGCTTCAGAATTCCTTATCTCCTCTTCTTCAATAATGAATCAAACGTCCAGGGCCTAGTGTTTATATAGGAATTCTACAGTGTCCTACTTCATCTAAGAATTGTTCTTAGTTTAGGATTACTTATTAATTTCCAGCCATTAGATTAGATTTGTTTAATCTTAACCATTAGATTAGAGTGTCCTATTTCTAAGTTGATTATTCATTATCTCCTAATCCTATTTAGATTAAAACTCTTCCCTGAAATTTGAAGTTTCTATATGAATTCGTTCCTACGAGATCAAAGCCACACATCTTGACTTGTGAGATTATGATTGTGTGTGTTGCATTTGGTTTCCTACAGTACAACCCACCAATCAAAATGAGTCAAAGTCAAACCTAGAGGTAAACTTATAAAATTTTAAATTTATCCCTATATTTTGATTAATTATGGAATAACCCCTATAATAGTTTAAGTTATTACAATCTACCCTCCTTAAAAGAATCGTCCTTTAAATTAACTTACCATCAATCAAAAAGTTGTGGGTACTTCTGCTGAATATCTACCTCTAGTTCTCATGTTGCTTCTAATGTTCTATGATTGCTCCATAAGATCTTCACTATTGGTATTACCTTGTTACGTAGAATTTTCTTTTTTCAGTCTAGGATCTCTACCAGATGTTCTTAATAGGTAGCGATCTCCTTGATCGTAACTGATTGCCAACCAATCACACTTGTGGGGTTTGGATGATACTTCCTTAACATAGAGATATGGAATACGCCATGTACTAGGTCTAGGATAGATGGTAGTAACAATCTGTAAACCACCTCTCCCATCCTTTCAGAAATCTCAAAAGGTCCAATAAACCTTGGTGCGAACTTCCCTTTCTTTCCAAACCTAAATACTCCTTTGGTTGGTGAAACCTTAAGGAATACCCAATCTCTTATCATGAATTCCATATTTCTTCTCCTTAAATCGGAATATTTCTTCTGTCGATGTTGTGCAGTAGTGATTCTTTCCCTTATGAGTTTGTTTTTCTCCGTTCTTTCAGCATTTATCTCCGGTCCTAAGGAAATATGCACACTCTCTTCATTCCAGCACAATGGAGATCTGCAAGGTCTCCCATATAATTCTTCAAGGGTGCCATGCCAATGCTGGCTTAGTAGTTGTTGTTGTACGAAAATTCAAAGAGTGCTAGGTGGTCTTCCCAACTTCCTTTGAAATCAAGGATGCAAGATCATAGAAGGTCTTCAAGTACTTGGTGCACCCTCTCCGTTTGACCATCTATTTGATGATGGAATGCAGTGACAACGTTCAGTTGTGTCCCTAAAGCCTTATGGAAACTTGCCCAAAAGTTTGATGTGAATTGTGAACCGCGATCTGAAATGAATAGGTACTCCATGTAGTCGGATGATTACCTTCACATAAAGCCTTGCCAATTAGTCCATGATCATGGTAGTCCTTGCTGATAGGAAGTGTGCAAATTTAATCAATATGTCCACTATCATCCAAACCATATCATGGTTATTACGGGTCTTGGGTAGTCCCGTAACGAAGTCCTTTGCGATGTGTTCCAACTTCCATTCTCCAATTGGTAGAGGTTGAAGTGTTCCAACTGGCTTTTGATGTTCAGCTTTCAATTGTTGGCAAACCACACATTTCCTTACAAATTCTTCGATGTCAACCTTCATCCTTCTCCACCAATAATTCCTCCTTAAGTCGTAGTACATCTTTGTTCTTTCGGGATGGATAGAGTAATGAGAACGGTGTGATTCCTGCAGAATTTCCCTTTTGAATTCCTTGTCGTGAGGTACACAAATTCTTCCTTATAGTCTTATGCTTCCGTCTTTCTCCTTGGTCCATTATGATTTTTTAGCATCATTGGCTAAGTCTTGCATCCACTTTTCCTTGTCATGTAGTTCGATAATTCTGCTCTTTAATGTTGCTTTGGTAAGGATATTTCATATCCTTACTCCTTGCTCCTCCTCACAAATATCTACTCCCCAATCTGAGATTGTTTCGTACATGAACCATTTTTGAACCATCATGAGTGCTATGGTGTTGCGAGGCTTTCGACTTAGTGCGTCGACTACAACATTACCCCTTCTCAGATGATATTGCAGTGAGAAATTGTAGTTGTTGACTAGTTCCATCCATCATCTTTGTCGCATGTTCAGGTCCTTTTGTGAAAATATGTACTTCAAGCTTTTGTGGTCTTAAAATACTTCAAAGATGTTATCGTAAAGGTGATGTCTCTAGATTTTGAGTGCGAATACGATGACTGCTAACTCCAGATTGTGAGTAGGATAATTCATCTCCCGAACCTTGAGTTGCCTTGATGCATATGCCACCACCATTTCTTCTTACATTAGAACACAACCGAGTCCTAGTAATGATGCGTCCGCGTAGATCATGAACTTTGAGCAACTTACAGGAATTGTAAACACTGGCGCTGTTGTTAACTTTTCCTTAAGTTCTAAAAAAGCTTATTGGCATGCTTCGTTCTATATGAACTTCACGTCCTTCCTTGTAAGCTTTTTCAATGGTGATGCAATTCAATGAATCAACAGTAGTAGCCCACTAATCCAAGGAAGCTACGAACTTCTGATATATTCTTGAGTTGTTCCCAATCTCATATGGCCTTGATCTTTTCCTAATCCACTGTGATCCCATCATTAGACACTACGTGTCCTAGGAACTTGACTTCTTCCTTCCAGAATTCACACTTAGAGAATTTAGCATCAGATGATGGTTTACTAAAGTCTGTAAAGTGGTGTTGAGATGCTCCTCGTGTTCTTTTTTGGTCTTAGAGAAAACCAGAATGTCATCGACGAATACCACCACGAAATTGCCTAAGTAGGGTCTGAAAATCCTTTCCATCATGTCCATGAATGATGTTGGTGCATTGGTCAACCCAAAGGGCATGACTACAAATTCAAAGTGTCCGTACATTGTTCGGTATCGATATGTTTTCTGCCTTAATTCATAGTTGATGGTAGCCTGATCTGGGATCAATTTATTCTTCACCGTGACTTGATTCAGCTTCTGATAATCAATGCATAGCCTTAGTGTTCCATCTTTGTTCTTTACGAACAAAATTGGTGCTCCCCGTGGTGATGAGCTAGGTCTTATGAATTGCCTTGAAAGAAACTCATCCAATTGTGTTCTAAGTTCTATTAATTTAGTTGGTGCCATACAATATGTTGGTAGTGCAATGGGATTTTGCACCTGCTGTTAAATCTATAAAGAACTCTACTTCTCTCTTGGGAGGTGATCCTGGTATGTCTTGGAATATACTTCCAAATTGACATAATATAGGAATTAATTCCTAACCATCCTTCTCCTCAATAGACCATAAATCCAAACATGCCAAATGATTCGGAATTTCAGATTTAGATCCTGCCACCTTAACTAAGTTTCCTTCCAGTGTTCTAAATGATAAAATTCGGTTATGGCAGTCTAACTGCACACGATATGCAACTAGCCAATCCATTCCCAAAATTACATCAAAATCCTTCATGTTTAGCACAGTTAGGTCAATTGGTAGTGTGGATTCACCTATCATTACTAAGCAAGATTCACATACCTTTACTAATTATGCTGAACCTCCCACTAGATTCATCAAGACTCTTTTCTAACTCTTTCAAGGTAAACTCAAACAGTTGACTAATGAATGAGATATAAAAGAGTGTGATGCACCCATATCAAATAAAACTTTGGCTGAGGTGTGAGAAATATGAATAATACCTCCCATAACTTCTCTTTGTTGTTGTTCCAAGGCATATTCTTTCCTTGCTGAGTTTGCTACTGTTATGGAGCTCCATTCTTAGTTCTGTTTGGTAGTTATGGTTGCGGTACCAGATTTGGATTTTCCTGGTAATGCGATTTTGGCTCGAACTGCTGTTGTCCTTGGAAAAGTTTATTCTATTGTGCTTTTGGAAGTCTGCAATCCCTCACGTGGTGTCCTAATCGTCCACAGTTAAAGCATCTTATTGTTGCACCTCCAAAGACTTGTGTCTTTGTTGGACCTTGTACCCTTTGTCTCTTTTGTTGGTTAGTTTGATTTCCCTTGAAGTTTCCAGTTCGAAAGTTGCTTCTTCCTATCCTCGAATCTTGGAACTTTCAGTATTCCAACTTTCCTTCTCTACCTTATGAGCAATGTCGACAACCCGGGGATACTCCTTGAACTCTCTCACAGCCAGTCGGCTTTTGATGTTTGGCTTCAGTCCACTCTCGAATCAGAATGCCTTCTTCTCTTCCTCATCGGCTGTGTAAGTAGAAAATTGTGATAGATCGGTAAAATTTGTTGCATACTTCGGCACAGTCATTGTTCCTTGTTCTAGTTTCATGAACTCCAACTCTTTCTCTTTCATAACAGATTTAGGAAAGTATTCTAAATAAAATCTTACCTTGAAGTGTGCCCAAGTGTAAATTTGTGCAATCTCCAAGGCAGATTTCCACCATTTTGTTGCTTCTCCTTCTAGCATGAATGCTGAAAATCGGACTATGTCTTATTCATCCACCTCCATTACTTTTAAGATATGCTTCATGGAATCAATCCGTGCTTGTGCCTCCATTGGATCAATTGTTCCCTTGAAGACAGTAGGTCCAAGCTTCTTGAATTTTTCAATGCTGCGGGTATTTTTTTGTGCCTCCATTTATTGCAACATTGATTGGGATTGTGCTTGCTGTTGTTGCATCATTAAGTCCATCTCTTCCAATGCATGGTAAATTCCAGCAAGTTGCGAATCTTGAGCTTGTTGAGGATTCTGATTTTGTGCATCATCGTCTGATCCTACGGGTATGTTTGTGTCAATTGTTCCCCTTCTACCAACCATTGTAAATCAAAGATGCTCCATATAAGGAAGAGATAACGTTCACCCATTCATGAGTTAGAAATCACTTGTTAGTATTCAATAAATAATCCCATTCAGAAAACTTATGAAAAATCAACACCTTGAAAACTTTTGAAATTTAAGCACATCAAAAACTTGTGGAAATTGATTTAAAACATAAAACTTAGGCTCTGATACCAACTCTGTCACATTCCAAACCTTAGAAATCTCAAAGGAGTCCCTAAAGGTCCAAAATATGAATCTCACCCTGAATGTCACATGGGATTGGTAGTCAATACATAACCAACCAATTGAATATAATAAAAAATTCAAGAAGCTATAATTCTAAGGAAAGTAAATAAAAATTGTCGATTACAATCAATCAATAAAAACAAATAGCGGAAATAAACGAACTAATCTAGCCTTATGCTTAAATCAAAATCCCTATGATCTATTACATACTTTGCCAAACCAATGATAAAAGTAAGCTAATGCTTACCAGCCAATAAATCCTACTAGAAAATTCTAAGTAATTTCTAATCCATTCTCTCGACTAAATCAGTAGCTTCATCGTAAGTTGTTTCTTCTCCTTGTTCACTATCATCCATAGTTCCTCCATCTCTACTTCTTGAAATATGGTTGCTTGAAAGCGTAAGCTACACTTAGCTCAGTAAATAAACAGATATAAATGACATTTTAGATTGAAGTAGGGTCAATGCCACTCTCCAATGGTATCCATAGATAAAAACAGTAAAGAGAAACATGTGAAAGATAATATGAAGTGTCAATTAATGCAATATAAATTAGGGATCAATTATTAATATATGCAATGCATGCGGTGCAATTAAACAGATATAATCACTAAGACAAACATATGGAATGCAATATGCATGCAGTTTGGCATTCGAGTAGTGTATGTCACACACTAGATCTTAATTATTTGCCCAAGAATGTTCCACTAATGTGAATTCATCCCCCAAAACATGGCAATGTTATATCAGATTATCTATGTGCGTATCATAGTTCTAAGGGACTTCGACCTAGAGGGTACAACCCCTCACCTTATTTTCGATCGCGGGAACATAACCAAGGTTTCACTAATGTGAACTATCCTCAGTGAACCATACATTACCCGAATACTAACAAAATTATCACTCAGTATCCATTACATACAACACGTACAACAAGATGAAAAATTGGTATAGTGGGGTAGAAAATCCCTCAAAACATAATTTAGTCCTTCCGGGACGTCCTCTTAATATCATGATTTCTAGATCATAAATTCACTCATTAAATCCATAAAATTCCATAAGTATGAAGATATGGTGGTCAAACAAGCATTAGACTCGATGACAAGTCATTATGCAAAATAGGCAATGCGGTGCAAGTGGATTTGTGCACATTAACTAAGAAATCAATTATGTGTACATGTGCAGACGTAAAATATGATATAAAAAAATTTCATAATGAGTTTCAAGTAAAAAATCATGCCAAGTCAAAATCTCATCCATTGTTCGGAAATAAAACATGTCCATAATGAGTTTAAAGTAAAAAATCATGCCTAGTCAAATTCTCCATATAAAAGCACATACGCAAAATACTCATAATTTGACCAAAAACAGCTTCATAATTGGTCTAATTAGGTAAAATATAGTATACATGTCAATTTGCAAGTCAAACGGACTACTTTGGAATTTTTTGGTCAACCCATGGTCGACCTACACACAACTAGTGCCCGTCGATTGACCTTGTCGGTCAACTGATGATGGTCAACTGCTCAGGCAATACTAAAATAGTTCACCCTGTGGGCGTCGGTTGACCTATCGGTCGATCGATACCTCATCGGTCGCTTGGGCAGAACCCAAGAACCAAAAACCAAAACCTACCTTGGGTCGGCTGACCTGTCGGCTGGCCAACTGGTCGATCGATCACACCTAGAACGCATCCGTTGACCTGTCTGCTGGCTAACTAGTTGACCGACCACACCCAGAACACATTAGTTGACCTGTCGGCTAACCGACCATTCGACCGACCGCTCTGAAACCCATGATTTTCCCTTCTCCTTCTATAATTCTCTATGATTCGGAAATAATTAATTAACATATATATTTTAAAAATAATTTTGATCAAAACCCAATACTTATACCATAAAGATACATACTTAAATTTTTATATTGAATTTATGATGCTAAAACCAAAAAACACTAATATTTTATCATGTTCTTCATAACAGATGTGATTTTAAAATAGGAAAGAGGTTGTACTATACTAAAGGATTATGACATAACCTCCAAAATCATATCAAAAATATAATTTAATCCGAATACTTACCTTGCTCTCGAATTGGTGTTGAGATGAACACCTTTTATCTTCTTCTTCTTCTTCTTTGATCTTCTGAAGTTCCTCTCCTTGTAGCTCCAGAATTCCTTATCTCCTCTTCTTCAATAATTAATCTAACGCCCAAGGCCTAGCGTTGACAAAGACGAGGCCCTTACAACCCTAAGTGTGTGTGTGATATGAATTTAATGCATCACAATATGGGTAAGGACTTGGAGCTCAATCCTTCTTCAAATTAATTGACATAGAATGTCATTTCCATTAAGAATGGAAAAAGTTAGAAGGAGAGGTTTTCTCAAGCCTACATGGGAGCCAAGAGCTCTCAGATCTTGATCTAGGGCTTAAGATAAAACCTGTGGGTCCTTTGCCATTTAGATCTAGAACTCTTATTTGTAGAGTTTCTAAATCTTGCAGCCTCCGTTCGATCATCCAAACTGGGCGGTCGACTTGTGGCTCCATCGACTTACTTTTAATTTGAATTTCAAACTCAAAATTCGGTTGAAAGGACCAAACCGATCTACCCTTCGAGCCCCCGGTCGATTGGACCTTTCAGTCGGTCGCCCGGTATGGCTCAGGGTTTTCAAAGCCAACTTAGGGTTTTGAGCAACCGGTAAACTATCCGATTGATCGGGGGTCAACCGAATGCTCTGGCTGGTCAACTGGGAACGACAGATCACATAGACCAGTACTGTTCTGCTATGCGACCGACACAAAGGCCGGTTAGTCGGAGACCAACCGGACACCCTGTTCGGTCGACCGGACATTTGGTCGTTCAACCGGCACCCTTAGGAAAGCCTGATTTATCATTTATATGGCCATTTTTCCCAAGGTCCATCCACGAATGGTATCGACCATCATGGGAAATCTTTGGCTGTCTGGACTTGCATCCAAATAGCCAAGGATCATGAAGTGTAGCTTAATATGTAAGGTTACTCCAAGATCCTTTGAAACAAGTCAATATACAATGAATAGTATGTTTCTAAGGGTTGTGTAGTGCATGTGTGTATATACCTTTGGATAGGGGACCAATTCTGATAGATGCTTCGATGTAGCTTGGTCTTCCTTGAATCGGCAACATGTGATCTTCAATTTGCTCGGTTACAAACACTTAAGGATTATGTCACAACATTAACAAACCTGGAGTATGTCTAGGAAAAGTCCTATGACATTTACAATTTGCCCCCATTGTCAATTTGTGACCAAAACACCTTTCCTAGTACACCACACATACTAAACTTCTGGGAATTGTATAAAAATAAGAATTACAACTTGATTCAACTCATAGACAAAAAAAAAATGAGATACAAGAGACTAATACAATACAACGCTTTGTGCTCCCCCTCAACTTTTGCTTTAACTCCCCCATACTTGGATATACTTGCAAGTAAAATATGTACCATGGGTGGAGTATCTAGATCTCCCCCTTTTTGTCAAAAATAGACAAAGAGATAAAATTTGGGGGGAAGTCTCAATTGTGATTGCATTTTGCTTGATCCAACAATTAAGATGAGTCCAAACCAACTTGGTAACTCCTATACCATGTGATGAGTCAACTGACATGGCTTCATCAATCTAGATCAGTTCTTAAAGTCCTATGCACTCCAACCTCCATGGATGAGTTTAACCAACATTGGCTCCATATTAGCTAATGAAAACAAACCAAAAGCAATCACAAGGTGTGTTTGTAATCAAGCAATCACACTATGTTTGCAAACTTAGGGCACACCAAACCAAAAAGGAATGACCTAAAACCAAGGTAAGCACAATGTGTTTGCAAGCTTGGGGCACTCGAACCCAAAAGGGATGAACTCAACCCAAGGCAAACACGCACTCATGTATACTCATCACACGCATTTATGTGAGGTCATTGTATACACAATGTGAGGTATAAAGGTTAGCTCCATATAATATAAAATAAAACCATAACAACCTTTATCAAGTTCGGGACATGCATAAACGGATATTCAATATAATACAAGATGCGGGATGACAAACATAATACATACTTAAGAGTTAACTATAAGATCAGTGTATATGCTTCTGATAACCCCATTAGGCATCCTAAAGCCCAATTTTCAATGGGGATTGTGACATGGATAAGATTGTAGTGACCCAGACCCAAAAAATCTAATAATATTAATTAATGTGTAAATTAATGAATGAAGTTAATTAAATATAACTGGATCTAAATTCTAATTGACGGTGACAAGGTGGTATGGTAAGTACAGAAATGGGGTCAAACCGTAAATAATGGATAATGAGGTGTTGTAATGTGATTCAGATTATGTGGACCCAGTAATTAATTATTTAATTTAATTTAAGATTTTATTTAGATTAATTAAATGAGCATAACTTGAAAATACAAACCAATATGTATAGAAACTCAGATTAGTCTATCTAAGAATGATATAAGGAATTAGGATAACTTCTTTATTATTAAACTAGATTTGGAATACATGAATCTATTGTCTTAGTTGTGAACATTAATAACTATGGTTTAGAGTTGGGCTAAATTAGTGATTAAAAGGAAGTTCGGGCAAGAAGATTAATTAGTGGATAGTATAGAGTTTATGGTGAAAATATAAAAAAGAAAATTGGGTGGAAAGAGAGTTAGTCGTGTAAACCATTAGTTGTAGGATTAAAGGATAGTTTAGTAATTCGTCTTTTAATTTAATTTAGTTGGATTTGAATTAGGAAATTAAGATAGGATTTCAAATAATTAGAGTTTGAATTTCAAAAGGATTCATTGTGGGAAAGTTGCCTAATCAGTTGGGGTAAGTGTATGGAAGTTTTAGAAGGGATTAAAAAGGATTTGGGCTAATTAGGGAGTCTAAAAAGATAGGGCTGTGTGGGAGAACGTGAATAGTAACTTTGGAGGTTAGGAGGTTAGGGTTTGTGGTTTGTAGAAGAGAAGAAAAATAAGAGAAAGAGAGAGAAGGGAGGCTGAGACTAGATCTGAGAAAGAGAGAAGAGGCAAGAGGAAGATAGGAAGGAGATACGAGTGGAGGACACTGTAGTGACCTAAACTCTTTAAATTAACTTAATTCTTTTATTTATTAATTACTGATTAATTATTTAATTTATAATCATATAGTTGTTTGTTTAATGTAGCATAAGGGGGCGATTTTAGTTTAATTTTCAGTTCTGGGGCTTTAGTGTAATTACTTAGGAAATCGGGTAGAAGTGAGAATTTTAGAACTGCTTTGAATCAGTCCAACGCACAAACCGTGCGTTGAACTCTTCTTTGCTTCGTGGGATTGAACATGTGGGAGTGGGAGAGATAGTAGGGAAAGGATTCTATACCCTTCTCCCATACAGCTTGTGAAGCAAAAAATCGATCATTGCTGTATTGAGAGAGTTTGAGAGCTTGAGAGAAGTGAGTGCTTGAAGAGGAAGAAGAAGAGAGAAATCTGAGATTTTGAGTGGGTAATTGCAGTAGAAGAAGAAGGAAGAAGGAGAAGAAACGAAGCTCGGAACTTATTTCAATTCTCTATCATCCATTTTCGAATTCCAGTAAGTACATTTCCTGTTCTTATTGATTTCATATTGTTTGTTCTTGAATTCTATTTTTAGAAGATTGCAGAAAATATATATATTGGAAAGCATGTGTTTTAAATCATTTGATAGCATGAGAAAGGTTAATTTTATTTTTAGTTGTTAGGTGGTGATTGTAAATGTGATTTAGATTTGTCTACTAAGTATTTGGAATGATAGATTTTGGTTGTGTTTCGGTTTCCTCTGAAAACAGTAGAACAGGGGTTTCTGGGCAGCAGTGTGATTGATCGCAAATATGTGATCCATCGCAAATATGTGATCGATCGAAAATATATGAACAATCGTAAATATGTGATCGATCACAGATTTAACAGTACATCTAGTCTAGGTGGTTTAAGCCATTGGTCGAGTCTGGGATGGTTCCTTGTGACCTAGTGAGGTCTAGTACAGGCTGTGTGCCTGTGATTATTGGTTGTGTGCCTACTGTGATGGTTGTGTGCCTACTTTTGTGATACACCCAACTCATGGAAACTAACCTATAACCTAGATATGCGATTAGAAGATAAGATAGATTCACTGGATTCGGTTTAGGTAGTATGGGAGGCTGTGGAGTCACTTGATAATGATGAACTACTGAGATCTATAGAATGCTAATAGTGAGTCATGTGATGTGATCCCAACTCTTACCAACTAGCATATAACCTAGACATATTGGATTAGGGTTATGACTCCAATGCCTTGGGAATACGAATGTAGGTGGTTAGATCTGATTTGTTTTATCGAGGGTAGGACGTATGTGATGGTTTCCAGGGAATTATCGACGTGTATGGGCATGTGGATAGTTGTTCTTTGGATTATATCACTAAGGTCCTAATAATTAATAACTTC
>JAUPMG010002029.1:0-16112 GCA_031762675.1 Pachysandra terminalis | reverse complement strand
TTACAGAACGTTTTAAACGGAGTTTTAAACGTTTATGCAATAAAACACTTTTTTTTTTTAAAAAAAACGCCGTTTTGCTAACAATGGTGTGGATTCATTGTATGTGGTTCTAGTAATCACATATTTTGACATGTAACGTTTTTCCGGTTCGATAGAGATTTTTCACTGCAGATTTGAATTCATGGGCATCGAGGTACATAGAGGCGGAGCTAGGATTTTGATGTAGTGGGAGCAAACAATAGTTCATTGTTGATAACATTTTCTAATTCCGTAAATTAAAGAAACCAATTCAAATGCAATTTTCTATATCACTTTTTTTTTTTTTTTTTTCGTTTACTATAAGAAAATCAGGAAACTTTAAAGGATTTAACAAACACAAAAATTTAAATATATTAATCTATTGAAAATTATTTTCATCTTAAAAAATAATTTCTTTTACAATTGTCCCGGACAGGTTTTCATATTTTGAAAACGTTGCATAATCACTTCATTGTCAATGCTATTAAATATGTCTTTATCAATATATGTAACCTAGCTGTCATTCATCCATTGATCTCCTATTCTGTTACGCAATCGATTCTTCACAATCCTCATAGCAGAAAATGCCCACTCCATAATGGTAGTCGCAACCAACAAGACCAGTGACAACGTCACAAGCAAATAAACTATTTTATTTCTTTTTATTTTAGTGAATGAATAGATGAGTGGTAAAAGAGAAAAAATGGGGGTAAAATAAAACAAAAAAATAATAAAAGATTATATAATAAAAAAATATAGTGACGACAAACTTGAAAATTTGGTGGGGGCAATACACGCAATTACATAAAAACTATAGGGAAAAAAGAAAGTTAGTGGGGGCAATTGCCCCCCACACCTCTCCACTTGGATATGCCCTGGTGGTACATGATCCGGATCGTCTACAACCATCAGAAAGAGAAGCCATGATACAGCCACACTTGATGATGCTGAAAAAGCTACAAATAGAACCGGTAAGCCGATCAACCGAGCATGTTTTGGATCAATTAGGAACTGACTCAAAGATGTGATTGGAAAATTGAAATTACCCGGCCGACCTGAAGCGTTCGACTACTGAAATGTGCAACCGCGATAGTTCATATGTGTTGAAATATACGTATAATCTTATATTTACGTTGAAATATGATAGATTATAATATTACACGGCAATACAAAAAGGTATGTACAATCCCGATTGCAAGTGTGAGATACGTGAAAAATAATCAAAGAAATAGCAAACTACAATTGACTACACAACGATGGATTTATATGGTTCACCCAAAAAGGAAAAAATAAAATAAAATAAGCTGATATATAGAGCGAAGACAATCAAGAACTTCCACTATAATGATGAAAGATTACACAAAAAGACTAGCTCTAACGAGAATAATACTACGAGTGAAGACAATCAAGATCTTCTCCAATAATGATGAAAGATTATACAAAAAAAACTAGTATCTGTTGGGTTTGTGGAGTCTGAGCTGGATATTTTTTGTCCCCACGTCATTATGTGTGCGATGCGAACCGCGGGTCAAGTTGCACTGTCAGTTCACGGGGGCACGGGGACAGCGCTCCTGTGGTGGGTCAAGCTGTCCATTTTCTATACCCAGCCGTCAAGTTCTATTATAAATATGCAGTTTCCACTTTCAGATTTAGGTTTTTCATATGGTTTCTCTCATACTGTAAACCTTCAAGAACATAGTGGATTTTTGGTGCGCTCAATGGCACGATCGCCGAACCACATTAAATCTGTGTTCTTTTTCTTCTCTTTATTTTCTAACTTTCATTCTATTTGCTTTGCTTGTTCTCTTGATTCATCGAATCCCAAGATCTAAGAACTCTAGACGAGTATATTAGATTGATCTATGTGTGTTGGGTTGATCGAATCCCAATAAGTGGTATTCGAGCTATGGTTTTGTAACCATTAACACAGAAGGTGTTTGACGAAATTTTCTGTGGAAGTATTTCGTCTGTTGACACAGAAGGTGTTTGACGAAAATCCTGTGAAAGTTTTTTGTCGATTTTGGTTCGAGTGGGAGCAATGACTTCATAGAAGGACTCGAGTAAAGGAAGATAGAAGTTTGATGGCTCAAACTTCGAGTACTGGAAGATGTAGGTGGAAGATTAACTCTACATGAAGGATTTGTACCTATCATTGGGTGCGGTGCCTTCAAATATGAAGAAGGAAGACTGGGATGTGCTTGACAGAAAAGCACTCGGCACCACAAGGATGACATTATCGAAGTTTGTTGCGCTCAATGTTAAGGATGAGAAGACTACAACCTCTCTTATGACATCACTCTATGAAATGTATGAGCAGCCATCTGCAGCAAACAAGGTGCACTTGATAAAGAAGTCGTTCAATCTAAAGATGGCCGAATGTGCGAATTTCGGAGAACATCTGAATAATTTCAATGAAATTGTCGACCAATTAACAACAGTTGAAATCAAATTCAAGGATGAGATTCGAGCATTGCTAGTTCTCAGTCAGTTGCCAGAGAGTTGGAATGGCATGGTTACTGGGATCAGTAGCTTTACTGGGAAGACAGCATTGAAGTTTGACGATGTGGTCAGTATGATCATGACTAAAGATATCCGAAGGTAATCGGATGATACTTCTACTTCACTATCTGTATTGAATATGGAGAGTAGAGGCAGAAACTCCAAGAAGGTCCAACAATCATAGGTCGAAGTCTCGATCCAAGAACATTGAATGTTGGAACTGTGGTAAGAAATGTCACTTTAAAAATCAGTACAAAGCTCCAAAGAAAGTGAAATAAAATAGAGAAGAAGCCTGAGGCAAATGTTGTTTCCGAAGATTCAGATGATGCTTTGATATGCTCTTTAGAGAGCAAGGTGGACTCTTGGGTGCTAGATTCTAGAGCATCTTTTCATGCTACCTCAAGTAGAGAATTTTTTGTGAGCTATGTACCGGGTAACCTAGGAAAGGTTTATCTTGGTGATGATCAACCATGCGATGTGTTTGGCAAGGGTGATGTGCAGATCAAGTTGAACGGGTCTGTATGAAAATTGAAGGATGTGTGACACATCCCGGACTTGAGGAAGAATCTGATCTCAGTGGGATAGTTGGCAAATGAAGGTTATGTCACAACCTTCAATGGCAATAGCTGGAAGGTTTCCAAAGGCAAAATGATCGTTGCACGTTGAAAGATAAGTGGTACTCGCTACATGACGATCAATGCACTTGGGTCAATTTCTGTTGTAGATTGCAAGGAGGATCCAAAATTTCTGGCACCAGAGACTCGAACATATCAATGAGAAATGACTTAAGGTTATGCACTCCAAAGGGAAACTACCAGGGCTTCAGTCAGTTGATGTGGACTTGTGCGAGAGTTACATCTTCGGAAAATAGAAAATGGTGAGTTTCAAGAAAGATGGCAAACCATGAAAGCAAGAGAAGCTTGAGTTAGTTCACACTGATGTTTGGGGGCCAGCTACAGTCTCATCCATTGACAGTAATGGTGGTGAGTATGAAGACACTGGGTTCAATAAATTCTATTACAAGAATTGAATCAGATTGGACAGGTCGTTGCTAGGAACTCTACAACATAATGGAGTGGCAGAACGAATGAACCGGACATTGACTAAGAGAGCCAGAAGCATGCGCATCCATGTAGGATTGCCCAAGCAGTTCTGGGCAGAGGCACTCAACACAACAACCTTCCTAATCAACCGAGGACCATCATTACCATTGGGTCACATGTTACCAGAGGAGATATGGAGCGGCAAGGAGGTAAAACTTTCCCATTTGAAAGTTTTCGGTTGTGTTTCTTATGTTCATATCAGTGACCATGTCAGGGGTAAGCTTGATCCCAAGTCATTGTAGTGTACTTTCATTGGATACAGTGGAGATGAATATGGATACCGGTTTTGGGATGACCAGAACAAGAAGGTGATCAGAAGTCGAGATGTTATCTTCAATGAAAGAGTGATGTACAAGGACAAAAGTGCATCGCAGTCCAGTGGTACAACACAGGAAGATCCAACATATGTCGAGTTGGATGATATTCCAGAGAACCATGTGGCACAGTAGACAGTTGAGAGTTCACAATCAGAGGAACCTACACCGTAGAGTAGCACACAACAGAGTGGTGCACTGTAGACTCCTGCTCCGGTGCCTATGAGATCTTCCCGGCCTCATGTTCCAAACATAAGGTATACAAATTATTTGTTGCTCACTCATGTAGGTGATCCTGAATGCTATAATGAAGCATGTCATTTAGTGGCTGCTAGCAAATGGGAGCTTGCAATGAAGGATGAGACGAAGTCCCTTATCTTCAACAGTACCTGGAAACTAGATGAGTTGCCTGAGGGAAAGAAAGCTCTACAAAACAAATGGGTGGATCTAGTAAAGGAGGAGCATGATGGTTCCAGGAGATACAAGGCGAGATTGGTGATCAAAGGCTTTCAGCAGAAAGAGGGAATTGACTACACTGACATTTTCTCATCGGTTGTGAAGCTGACTACCATTCGGTCAGTTTTGAGCATTGTTGTAGCAAAGGGTTTGCACCTAGAGCAGTTAGATGTGAAAAATGCTTTTCTCCATGGTGATTTATATGAGGAGATATATATGCAGCAACCAGAGGGTTTTCTAGTTAAAGGAAAATAAATGCTCGTTTGGAAACTGGGGAAGAGCATGTAAGGTTTGAAGCAGGCTCCAAGGCAATGGTACAAAAAGTTTGACAACTTCATGCAAAGAAATGGCTACTACAAGTGCTTTGCTTACCATTGTTGCTATTTCAATAGGTTTGAGTCCAGTTATATCATTTGCTACTTTATGTTGATGACATGTTAGTGGCAGGTTCAAATATGGACAAAATAAAAAATTTGAAGAAGCAATTGTCGAGTGAATTTGACATGAAAGATTTGGGCGCAGCGAAGTAGATTCTTGGAATGAGAATTAGCAGGGATAAGCATAAAGGTACTTTGCAGTTATCTCAGGCAGAGTATATTAGCCTTGTTCTTAAGAGATTTGGCATGAGAGATGCCAAGGTAGTTAGTACACCGTTGGCTAGTCACTTCCGGCTATCCAATGATCAGTCTCCAAAGGCAGATGAAGATAGAGACTTCACGGTCAAGGTTCCATATGCCTCAGCCGTTGGAAGTCTAATGTGTGCCATGGTCTGCACGAGACCAGATATTGCTCATATAATGGGAGTTGTGAGCATATTCATGTCCAATCCGGGGAAGCAGCACTGGGAAGCAGTGAAGTGGATGCTGAGGTATCTACGGGGCACTACATATAAATGCCTATGCTTCAGAAGGGGCGAATTGAGACTACAAGGATATGTAGACGCAGACTTTGCTGGAGAGGTAGTTCGCAGGAGAAGCACTACTGGGTATGTATTCACTGTTGGCACTACTGCAGTTAGTTGGATTTTGCAGATACAGAAGATCGTTGCTTTATCTACTATAGCGGTAGAGTACGTGGCAGTGACTGAGGCTAGTAAAGAGATGATTTGGTTATAGATTATGTTGGAAGAATTGGGTTTCTGGCAAGTGAAGAATGTTTTGCATAGTGATAGTCAGAGTGCTATACATCTAGCAAAGAATTCAGCATTTCCTTCGAGGACCAAGCACATCGGATTACATTATCACTTCATCAAATCTCTTCTGGAGGATGAAGTGTTAGCACTTGAGAAGATCCAAGGTAGCAAGAATCCAGCCGACGTGTTAACCAAGACAGTGACGATAGAGAAATTGGAGTTGTGCTCAACTTCAATGAGTCATCAAGCCTGAGGATAAGGATGAGCGCCCCATTATGCACCGATCATTGTTGGAGTTGTTTACTACTAAGCTACTGTCTCCAAGTGGGAGATTGTTGGGTTTGTGGAGCCTGAGCTGAATATTCTTTGTCCCCACATCATTATGTGTGCGGTGCGAACCGCAAATTGAGTTGCTTGGTCAGCTCGCGACGGGTACGAGGGCAGCGCCCCTGTGGCGGGTCAAGCTGTGCATTTTCTATACCCGGCCCATCAAGTTCTACTATAAATATGCAATTCACACTTTCAGATTTAGTTTTTTCATTAGGTTTCTCTTAAACTGTAAAACTTCAAGAATACAGTGGATTTCTATTGCGCTTCGTGGACGGAGGCAAGATCGTCGAACCACGTTAAATTTGTATGTTCTTCTTCTTCTCTTTATTTTTTGACTTTCATTCTATTTGCTTTGCTTGTTCTCTTGATTCATTGAATCCCAAGATCTGGGAACTCTAGATGAGTTTATTAGATTGATCTACATGTGTTGGATTCTAATAATCCTAACATCCCCAACGAGAACCATACTCTCAATCCCACGAGCACATCCTTAACAAGAACCCAACAAATAAAAATCATTGTCACAAAGCACTTTTCAACAAGAGATCTCATGTGAAAAAAAAAAACTAGAGTTAATTTCCAAAATGGTTCTTGCATTTCAGTGGAATTTGTGATACCTTAACACCCAACAAGGCAAGGTAAGATGATTGAGGTGTTACCAATGCTTGTATTTAGATTTCAGACTCAGGGAAGAAAATTTGCCTTTAAACGGTTACAATTTGTTAAACGAAAGTTTGTAACAGTCAACTAAAGGGTATTTTGTGATAGACATGCGGTATGATCCAAGATGGGGATCATTGAGGCTTGTGGTTTGGTGGTTGTGGATGGGGAGTTTGCTCCTCTCTTATCTAAATATACATATCATGAGGGTTCGCCTTCATACAAATCAATCAAGATAAAGGAAGGATTGGTAGGTTCAATATGGAAGATCAGATATATGGTTTGCATCGCCAACACTTGTCGATGGCGACCTAATCTAAGACGGTTTCGAGAGCGGGTACTAATGATGAGGCAATTTGAAAATTCTAATTAATACAATGGCAAAATGCCATCTAGCACAATGGGAAATAATATAAGCATATTTTACTCCTTCCTCAAGTCCCCTTCAGGATCTTTACTCGAGGCTCTTTCAAAGGAGGGAGGATGAGTTTTTCCTAGGAAGAAAGCAACCCCTGTTGAGGTGAGGGCCCTGCTTTCATGGGACATCCCATCAAGTAACCATTGGGATCTTACTGGTGCAGGGACAACCTCCTACCTGTTGATTAGCGGGCCAACCACCCCGAGATGGTCAATTCGTCATTAGCAGCCTAGCCACCCCGAGATGGTCAATTTGTCATTAGCACCCTAACAACCGCGAGATGGTCAATTTTTCATTAGCGGCTTATCCACCCTAAGATGGTCAATTCTTCATTAATGGCCTAGCCACCCTGAGATGATAAATTCATCATTAGCGTCTTAGCCACCCCGAGATGGTCAATTCGTCATTAGTGTCTTAGCCACCCCGAGATGGTCAATTCATCATTAACGGCCTAGCCACCCCAAGATGGTCAATTCGTCATTAGCAGCCTAGCCACCTCGAGATGCTCGATTCGTCATTAGAGGTCTAGCCACCCCGAGATGGTCAGTTTGTCATTAGCAGCCTAGCCACCCTGAGATTGTCAATTCGTCATTAGGAGCCTAGCCACCCCGAGATGGTCAATTCTTCATTAGCGACCTAGCCACCTTGAGATGGTTAATTCGTTAGGGCTAACCACCCCGAGATGGTCTAACTCATCAGGGATAACCACCCCGAGATGGTTTAATTCTTTAGGGCTAACCAACCCGACATGGTCTAATTCGTCAGGGTCTAGCCACCCCGAGATAGTCGAATTCATCATGATACATCCTCTGTTGAGTCGAGGGTCCCACTTCATAGGACATCCCTCGAGCAACAATCATGGGTCACCAATACATGCCACCACTTGTGAAATCTTTGTCGTATGATGGAACCGTCTCGAGCGCAGAGGCAGCTAACGTGACATCATGCACCCGGTGTAGTGACTCTTGTCCTTAAATCATAATTAATATAAATTAATTGTGATTTAATGTTATAATCCTTTGTGAGAGATTATAATAGACTAGGGGTTTAAATTGCTGATTAGGGATTTAATTATAGTAAGATTTGGCTTCAGGGACTTATATGATAATATTAAGAAGAATTGGGGTCACTTATGTAATTTTACAATTTTTAGGAGATTAGGGCGTTGGGCCCAACGTGTGGAACTAATTGGCTAGGCCTAGTCGTATGGCCCATGTGAGAAGGTTAGTTTAGTCCTTTCACTTTTGTTTTGAATTTTGAATTAGTGTAACTGAAATGAATAGAGGGAGAGTGCATGATTCTCTCAACCCGTTCCAAATAGGTACGTGGGAATTTGGGAAGTTCCCATAACCACTTCCTTTCCTTGTAGTGCATGACCAAGAGAGACGGAGAAAAGTTAGAGATCTGTTTTGCTGAAGAGAAAGAGAAGGGAAGAAAATAAGAGAAAGGAAAAAAGAAGAAAAAGAGGAAGAAGAAGTTGGTGGAAAGAAAAACATTGGGGGTGATCTCATATTGCTGGAAATCTACAAAGAAAGCTTAATAAGAGGTAGGATTCCTTGGTTCTTCCTCTTCTTATTATCATAGTAAAAGAATGATAAGAAATATTAAAGCATGATGATGTTATTGGGATAGGTGATTATGTATGAACATGAATGTGAAAGTGAGTATATATGTGTAGGATTTGTGTGTACTGATATGACATACTAATATGATGAAGATCTAATGATCATTTGACCTAATATCTAGTTTAATGCATATATGTGTATTATGAGGTATATTATAGTTGAAATGATGAACTAAATGTGGAGATGATGTGTACAGATGTGTGACAAATATTTTAAGGTTATATGACGTAAAATAGGATTTTTGGGATTTTCTAGGGGTGATCTGAGCTTTGGCTCAGTTGGGGGTCGACCGAGAGGTGGACCGAAAATCCACAAAAGTATGGGAAAAGTCTCTGGAAATGGGACCGAAACTGGGGAGACTGAAGAATGGACCGAATGTCTTCGGTCCAGTTGGGGGTCGACCGTGTGGGGGACTGAAAACCACGAAAAGGTTGAGAAACTTTATGGAAAAGGAGTCGAAGCTCCCGGTTGACCGAAGGGGGGACCAAAGGTCTCGGCCCAGTTTGGGGTCAACCGAAAATAGGGATCGAAGCCCAATAAGGGTGAATTTTGGTGGGAAGTGGTGTTTTGACCTCTTGAGGTTGTGTGTGGTGTTGGATATCCATAACAGGGTGTGTGTAATGGTTTGTGCAACAAAGTGTCTTAGTTGCCTTGATTTACAGTGTGTTGTATTGTGATATAGTGTGTTCAGATTTATGAAAGTATGTGAGACTGGGTTTTTATCTGAGAAATGGTTGTGTATGAGATATATAAGTATGTGGACATGAAAGGCATAAGTTATGCAAGTTTTGTGTGTGAGGTCCTTGTGTGACCTAAGCATTAGATAAGCATGAATTAGTGTGATCCCTGAGTGATCATTGTTTGGGTTCTAGAACTCCTAAGATAGGAGATTCTGATGAGTATATGTGAGTATGTGCATGTGTTATGGTGTTTTCCTACCTTTGGACAATAATCCCCTCAAAGGAAATGTGTAATGGTAGTTCCTACCTTTGGGCAATAATCCCCTGAAAGGAAATGTTTATGGTATCTTCAACCTTTGGGTAGCATCCCCTGAAAGGAAAAGTTTATGGTAGTTCCTATCTTTGGGTAAGTATCCCCTGAAAGGAAATGTTTATGGTGTTTTCCTACCTTTGGGTAGCCTCCCCTAAAAGGAAATGGTCATGTGAGTGTGTTGTCACATTCCTTGGGTAGAATTCCCAAAGGAGATGTGGGTATTGGTTATAATGGTTAGGCTATGCCTAACACCTTGCACTTGCATTCACTTCATCCACACCACTTCATCATTAGCATTATGCATCATGTACGTTCATCCTCATTATCATTCCTAGTGTGTGTATGCCATTAGTACCATTAGGCCTGACTCATGTTCATATTCACATCATACTTGTGGTATTGTATGTTGTTTAAATTCAGCTTGGTATTGGTTGCTGTTTATCATTATTATGAGAATGAGATTGGTTGTTGTTTATCACTGATATGGGTATGGGATTGATTGTTGTTTATTATTATTATTATGAGTATGAGATTGAAAGCATGTAAATATATGAGTTTTCATGGAGTGAGTTAAATGTTGTATGACTGTGTTAATGGGAAGAGGCATAGTCCTTGGATTCCTATTAAGCCTCCAAATTTCACGCCTACGTGCAATAGGTTACTGGCTAAAATGAGGAGCTGGATGTGGACTTGGACAGGATGGTTACTGGTTGAAGCATGTTGCTGGATTTTCATTATGAGTTGTTATTTAGTATTGATTTCTATTTTATTTAGTTACGGGACATGTGTAATGGACCCTTAAGGGCTTTGATCGATTATGTTTACTTGTTTTCTTCTATTCAGAATTTTTGCGATATGATGTAATACATTAGGTTTAATTTATTTGAGACTTCCGCTGTAATTTGTTATCTCTAATGGACCATATGGAATGATATTTATGCTTTGGGCCGCATCCATTGGTTGGATCTGAAGGTCACTCCTTGAATATCCTTGTGACATATCTCAGATTCAGGGCGTGACACCCGATTTTGCAAATCATTTGTTGTACCTCGAACCTTTATTCGAGGTAATTGTTTTGAGGCTACGAATCGTTGTTCAAACACGAGATTACTCGAGGCCATAAACCGTTTGCTCGAGGCTACAACCTCGAATCATAAAAGCATATCAATCCGATGTTGTAAAGCATTTACTGAAAGTGTTTAATAAACACCTCACAAGTCCTGTTTCTAGGGAATCAACCCTTGACAGACTTAGCATCTTCGCATGATTTCATCTCAGGAATAGCACCCCGAGCTTCTTGGATTCACATGGTTTACTTAATCAAAGAAAGGGGGGAATATCGAGAAACCTTTAGGAATGAAGGGCCAGAGAGAAAGTCCCATCAAGCCCACATGGACGGTGTCACATCAAGGGACTGAATGCACTGTAGGGGTTGCGTATACGCTTTCAATGACTATGAAAAGTGTCTCTCACATCAATTCCACGTGCAACTCGAGTAATAGTGCGTAAGTGCTCTACATTATCATCCAATAGACGGTTGAGCCTTACGTTTCATTTAACAAGTGGATTGTTTCCGTGCATGACTCGTATGTTGTTCAAAGATCAACACGTGGAGTCTGCAAGTTGTATGTGGTTCTTGAGGAGTGACACTTGTCACTTGAACATTGCTTTGTCCGAGGGTTTCAGTTATAAAAGCCTGAACTCCCGTTGGACAAGGGATGGATTTCAGACCTCCTAGGACTTCAAAACTCACTTAACTCCCGAATAAAAGGAATCTTAGAAGCTCTCTGTGTGCGCTCTCTCTGAACATTCCTAAAGCTCTTCAGACCCCCTTTCTTCCCTGATATCCCATCATCTGTCTAAAGGGGAAACCATGCATTGGAATGGCCAACAGGTGGTTTAGGCCAGTGATAAATAGGTTTTCGAACCATCTGACACTCAGGTTGGTAGATTGTCACCTCCATTGCAACTATTACCATCAATCTCCTTCGTTATCTTAATTAATCTTGTTTATTTACCAATTTGAGGATCATCATTTTAGCGACTCCATTGGGGAATCTGTGGTGTCTCCCTTTGTAGTGGGTGGTTTTGTGAAGAAATCACCAAGTATGATATTACTGATCGACGAGAACCTAAATCAACGAGTGACCATATCCTGTGTCTAGAAGAACCTAAGAGTAAGACTAAGGGCAACGATGGTTCAAGGTGTTAGAGAATCTCCAACCTCTAGGGATCTAATTGAGATTATGATTGAACCTTTAGCAAGCTACCTACGTACCCAAACAGGGATCAAGTTAGACATAGTTCAAGGTCTGGTAATTTCGTCAGAGGTCTCCCCCCCTTTTTTGCTCTCTCTCCCCTTCCCCCCTTTTTTTAGAGGAAATGACCCAGTATTTCTAGCTTTTGGAAGAAAAAATTAACTGCAGTTAGAATTCCCAACCATCGTTTCTGACGGTGGTTAAAACGTTCACCTGGGGTAGTACGCATTATGTACCCCGGTCTGTTAGGTGGACCAATCATTAGTTGTTTAATGAATTATAGGTTTGCCATTGAAAACCGTGACACAACATGTAGTTCTTGACATGTCAAGAGATTGGCAAGTCCCCCTGTATGTCACGCTCATGACACCTCGATATGGGCGTTGGCAATCAATAGATATTCACGGTATTTAAAGTTGTTTATCCTTGGCGTCATCTAGACTGTCTAGTCTTGGCATCATCGAGGATATTAGTCTTAGTACTTTCAAGGTCCTCGAACCTTATTACTTTCGAGACTGTGTGACCTTCTACGTCGTCGAGGTTCCCTTTAGACAAAGGCTATGGTATCACCTTCTACGTCGTTGAGCATCTCTTTAGACGAAAGTAGTATCACCTTCTAAGTCTTCGAGCATCGCTTTAGACGGAGTTAGTAGCACCTTCTATGTCATTGAGCATCGCTCTAGATGGAGGTAGTATCACCTTCTACGTCTTCAATCGCTCTGGACGGAGGTAGTATCGCCTTATACGTCTTCTAGCATCGCTCTAGACAACGGTATGTATTACTTTCTACATCTTTGAGCATTGCTCTAGACGGAGGTATGCATCACCTTCTACGTCATTGAGCTTCGCTTTAGACGGCGATATGTATCACATTTTACATTGTTGAACTTCGTTGTTAGACAAAGGTATGTATCACCTTCTACGTCGTCGAGCATCGCTCTAGACGGAGATAGTATCACCTTCCACATCCTCGAGAATCGCTCTAGAAGGAGGTATGTATTACCAACGACGTCATTGAGACTCTCTCTAGGCAGAGGTATGGTCATTGAGACTCTCTCTAGACGGAGGTATGTATTGCTTACGACGTCATTGAGATTCTCTCTAGAGGGAGGTATGTATTGCCTATGACGTCATTGAGACTCTCTTTAGACAGATGTATGTATTGCCTACGAAGTCATTGAAACTCTCTTTAGAAGGAGGTGTGTATTGATGTCTTACAACTTCCAGGGAGATCTCTCCCCTTAGGTGTAAATTCATATCGATGTCGATGTCATACAATCTCCAGGGAGGTTGCTCCCCTTAAGTGTAAATTCATATCGACATGTTCACCGAGACGCAGCTTTTTGGTAAACATAAGGCACACCTCTAAGGCTCTCAAGAACCCGAGGGTTGTCCAATCGCTGGTGGGCGCCCTCGAGTATGACTTGAGAAGATGTCCCAGCACAAGTGGGCACTCTCAGAGTATGATTAGAGTCGTATCTCTTTATCTGCATCCTGTCGTAAAGGGGTCTGGCATCCCGCTTTGGAGTACATTTTAATATTAGCTTCACTGTATATTCGTTGTAAGGGTGTTGATCATCCTGTGATTTATGTAATAACGGGGCATCAAGATAGTGTACTACCTTCTCCCTATATCTGTGTCTCAGGTGTATATTCCTTGAACCGGTTCCTCGAACCGATCGGGGTTCTTCCTTAGGAAGTTCCCGTGGGTTCTATCCATCAGTATCAATGGGGACCTTACTACATGTTGGTCATAAGCTTGAAACGTTTCCGTGTATCATTGGGCTACTTGCCCATATCATTTTTCATATCTACATTTTAGTCCCCCTGACCACGACGATCATCTTCAAGATATTGGTGTGGTCATGGTATAGTTTGACTAACATTGTCCGATCACTGCCCTTGAGTATTGGTGCGATGTGGAGTATAGAGACGCATCTCTTAGTCATTATCCCACCGTGGAGTATTGGCATCCTGCCATGGAGTATAGAGACGCATCTCTAAGTTGGCATCCCACCGTGGAGTACTGACATCCTGCCATGGAGTATAGAGACGCATCTCTTAGTCGGCATCCTACCATGGAGTATTGGCATCCCGCCATTGACTATAAAGACACATCTCTTAGTCAACATCCCGTCGTGGGCTATTAGCATCCCGCCATGGACTGTAGAGACACATCTCTTAGTCGGCATCCTATCGTGGAGTATTGGCATCCCGCTATAGAGTATAGAGACGCATCTCTTAGTCGGCATCTCGTCGTAGAATATTGGCATCTCGCCATAGAGTATAGAGACGCATCTCTTAGTCGGCATCCCGCCATGGAGTATTGGCATCCTTCTATGAAGTATAGAGACGCATCTCTTAGTCGGCATCCCGCCGTGGAGTATTGGCATCTCGCCATGGAGTATAGAGACGCATCTCTTAGTCGGCATCCTGCCGTGGAATATTGGCATCTCGCCATGGAGTATAGAGACGCTTCTCTTAGTTGGCATCCCGTCGTGGAGTATTGGCATCTCGCCATGAAGTATAGAGACGCATCTCTTAGTCGGCATCTAGTCGTGGAGTATTGGCATGCTGCCATGGAGTTAGGAGACACATCTCTTAGTCGGCATCCCGCCGTGGAGTATTGGCATCCCGCAATGGAGTATAGAGAAGTATCTCTTAGTCAGCATCTTTCACGACCCAAACTCAAAGGAAATTCATATGGGAATCCCTTAGGTTCAAACCGCGACTCTCACCCCATATCCCTATGGGAGTGAAAGTAATAAGAGCCAAACCAATTAAATTAATAAAGCTTAAAAGAATTAATTTTACTGAATTTAATCAAAAACTAATACTAAGTTATTACATCCAAAACAATCGAGTCAAACACAGCGGAAAATAAATAAAGAAATAACTAATTTTAAATCAAATCCCTATTAATTAACCTATTACACAAATTCAAATAAATCATCCCTATTACATGTTCTACTAAAATAAACAAATAAATCCTAACAATATCTATTATCTTCATCTTAGTCTTGGTCTCCATCTTGATCTCCATGGTTCTGCAATCCAATAACTAATGATCCTGAAATGTTTGTGTAGACACCCCAATTTGCACTGGTGTGTAGTTTTTCCTGTTTTTGCAGCTCCTTGAAGGCTTGGCTTGAGAATCAGCAACTCCAAATCATCAGTTGAATTCCATCTCTACCATGTGCTCAGATTCCTTCAAAATCTCAATTTTTCCTGAAAATCCAAAACATTCCTGAAAATGACCAAAATACCCCTGGAAGTGCCAATTGTTTTATATTTTGCTCAAAGTTTAATTTGGACATCAAATTCATAATATAAACTGAAAATGCTTTCCGATGGGTATACTATTGACTAGGTTCGGGATTAAAAAGTAAAATGACCATTTTACCCCCAATAGTTCTTTGGTCAAAATTGACAATTTCTGAAGGTTAAAACGAGATTTCGATTTCAGATTTAATTTTTATGTGTCCAAACCTTCAAAATAGCTGTGAACTCATAAAATTTTGAGCATTGCAAGTTTTGAGTCATCCTCAAATATTTGCAGATTTTATTCACCAAATTTGGTAGTTCTGGGTGATGTGACGTGTCGGTTAAAGATTTTATGTGCGGGTGGTGAAGGATTTTTCCACGCGTGCTCACAAATATCTGGTAACCGCTTGAAAGCGACCCCTTATTTTCCAAAATCCCCTCAAAATTTTGTCTTATTCAATTTTTATTTGGATTTTTAAACAAAACCTCCTTTTGGCCAAACAGGCCCTTTAAGTACTGTTCATCTTCTTCCTCATCCGTTTTTCTGGTTTTGAGGGGAAGAAAAGAAAAAACCTAATCCCGCCCCCCCTTTCTCTCTCTTTCCATTCTCTTCTCTTTCCATTTTCATTTTCTTTCCATTCTTTCCCATTTCCATTTCCATTTTCTTTCTATTCTTCCCCCAAACCACTCTCACCTCTCCCCATCTTTCTTTCCATGTTTTCTACCCAATCTTTCCTTTTTTCTTTGAAACGTTTCTCTCTTCTGTTCTCCCCCTCCTCTTCTATTTAAGAGGAGGCAAGGAAGCTTTCGAGGGACACTATTCTTCCCCAAGAAAAACACCCCCAAATCTCTCTCTTCTCTTTTACACCTTGTCACGCCCCAAAACCCGTATCACGACTTCCTAGAAGTATTTGACAGGAATCTTGAGATGAGACCTTCGGGATTCAATTCTGAACCGCGGATTCCATATCATAACCAACATCTCATAGGTTTGAAACAAAATAAGCAGATCTCATAAATATGCGGAAGCAAATATTACAAC
>JAUPMG010002009.1:0-16112 GCA_031762675.1 Pachysandra terminalis | reverse complement strand
TAATCTGAACATCATTCTTCATCCCCACTTCTTTGATAACATCTTTAAGCAAGCTGATGATGTAGGCAACATCCTTCATTCTATTTGAAGCATCAATCGATCTCAAGAATACTGTCCGTCCCTTATAGTAAACAATGAAATTAATAATAGAGAGTTTGGTGGGCCACACCCACCCATCAAGCTATCACACATAATGGTGACTCCGAACTCCTCCTAGTGAGGCTTCAAACGCTCTATGTACTCCTTGATCTCACTCTCCTCATTCAAATATTTCCCCGTAATCTCATGCGAGTAGGGGCCAGCACTCCTCTCCCCGCCTCTTGCATCATATCTATCATGTTCTTAACATCCAGGTTTTTCCATGTCAATTTTGCCTGACACATCGCCAGGTTGACCTATCAACATGTCGTCGACATTAGGGGAAAAAAGGGAAATGTGGGGCTTATATGGTTAGTTTTCTCCTAGTTTTAAACCCTAATTAGTGCCTAAATACATCAAAATATGCAAAAATAATGCCTACATAGCAAGGGACATTGCTTGAGGGAGGTTCACCTACTCGCTGTGGGTGTGCAAGCTTTGTAAAAATTGATGTAATATAATCTACTTAAGCTATAACCTCATTCATTAGCACATCTCATAACTAAAAGTACATGAAAATAAGTAAATAAGATACATACTATACCAATTTAATCAATCATAAATTAAATAACAAACTGAATAATTAAACAGTTTCTTAGTTAATATTTACTGACATAAAATATTTATTTCAATTTGTTTTTCAAAATTTTCAATTTTTTTAATTTTGTTTTTCAAAATTTTTTTATTTCTCAGAATAATTAAATATTTTAATAGTTAATATTTACTAACATACAATGTCAAAATGGTTTGTTTTATAATATGCTACATAAGGCTGTATAGAAGACTCTTATATGGTATTTAAATATTATTAGGTGTATTTTTTATTATTTTTTTGATTAATAAAATTAAATAAATATAAATATTTCCAAAAAAAAAATAACTAATGACACCCATCTTAGATTGGGTGTCATTAGACAACATATAATAGCTTCATAGTTTTTACACAAGAATTAAGAAGGAAAAAGTACAAAAATATGGATTTTACCTCAAGTCTTGAAGAAATCCCTTGGATCTCCACAGAATCCTCAAGAACTTGCTGTAATGTACTTAGATTTGTGTTTGAAATACAAATCTAGCAAGAAATGGGGAAGATTTGAGCCAAAAGAATGAAATCTCAAGAAATGGGGAAAATTGAAAAACAAATTGAAAATATTCTCCTATATCGGCCATATGGGGAGAAATGTTGAGCGACATGGGAGAAAATTGAAATCTGGGGATTTACATTCAGATTTCTCATCACCGGGCTTACAATAGGGTGAGGCTGTTGCATTGGCCGATATATGACTGAAAATAAATAACTTGGAGATGAATTTCCCCATCTTTTCCCTAACATTATCTCCACTCTATACATCTTTCAGTTGTTTTTGTCTATAATCTTTCGAGCTGTAAAATGATGGCTCCATAAGTCGCGTACTCTGGCTACAGTTGAATGGTGCATCACCAGCCCTACCACCTAATGCCCCTGCCCTTGAAGACCAGCTCCCATAGACCCAACACGAGCGAACCTGTGCCTCTCCTCCTCTCCCCTTTCAAACTCTATTTACATGGAGGCACGCCAGCTAGATGGTATCCCAACTCATCTTGCTCCGTCTCACAATGTGGTGAATACACTATGTCATCATCACTAGCACTAGCGGATGCTGGCGGACATATCGATTGTTCCAATTTGTGACAGATCTCCTCTCTTTCCTTCTTATTTCTTTTTGTAGTGGCACTCCCATCCAAATGTAACTTCATGTGCCTATTTACCTTAGGAGGCACATTAGGACAGTGTACAACATTTTTGCACCCCCCAACTAAACGTTGCTTCAATCTAGAAACCCCATCACTCTTTATCACTTGGCTGCAGTAGTTACATATAGACTTGTTCTTGCAGTTTAAGCAAGGCACCCCATGACTCCAACCGATGCCTTGTTTCTTGTTCGTCATCGTACCAAAGTACATTAACAATCTACAAAATATAGCAAAACAAGCATAGAAAAAATGTAAGAATAAGAGCAAAGCATTTATAATGTCTACTTACATTTGTTAGATTTTTTTAAAATTTTGCAATTTTTTTAATTTTTAATTATTAATAAAAATCTTTAAAAATCATGTTCTATCTATCTTATCCACTACGAATGCATAGCAACTTTTTTTGTAAACTTTTAATGTGTTATAAATTTTTTATTTTTAAATTAATAACTAATTACCTAGTTAATTAATGTCCACCTATTTGCATTGATAATTGGCCAACATAATTATCATTATATTTTAATAATGTAAGCAAATATTTATATCATAATTTTATTTTTCAAAAAATAAATAATTTTTAATTTTTTTGATTTAAAAAAATAAATATTATTTCTATTTTGCGAAATATATAGCAACACCTGTTGATAGATCAGGTGTCATTACATCTTATATATTGTTTTCAAACTATTTGAATGAGTTTAAAGAGATCAAAACTGTAAAAAAACATGTTTTACCTTCAACACATCGAGCTGAGGCTTGACTCTTCAACCTTCTCAACCAAAGTATGCTAGATTGATTTATGTTTTTATAACCAAATCCAGGTGAAACTAGGAAAAACAAGTGGTTGAAAGGGTGTGAGGTTTAAGAAATAGGGAGAAGAGGAAAAACTGGGGCAATGTCGTTCTAAATCCGCGACAGTCCCCATCCCACCCCCAGCTTAAATATCCCAATTTTCGCAAATGTTACTCAACATGCAAAATTTACATTATGTTGTTGATATGTTGGTGTTTATCGTGACATGTCACGACATGTCACCGACATATCAGCAACATCAGGGGAAATTGACTCACTCAAATCACAAATGGCGACATGTCGGTGACACTTCAAACGCTGTATGAAACTTTGTAAGAAGTGATTGGCGTGTAATATCTTGGTGGTAATGGCTTCGCTATGTAAAACTTTGTAATAAGTGATTGGCGTGTAATTCCATGGTGGTAATGACCGAGTTTTACTTCAATCTGCGCTGGATATGAATGTGAATTCCGTCCTCATCTCCTTAATTCTGAACAAAGGGGTGCAAAAGATATTGAAAAATTTGGTCCTATTAGCCTGGTGGGAATCTACAAGATCCGTGCTAAGGTTCTAGTTTCCAAACTTGAAGATCTTGAATTTTTTCATACCCAAGTAATTTAATATAATGACTGATATCCTTTACATGGTTCTATCACTAATGTAACATTGATTTTAGGTTTCAGAGTGGGCTTTCAGGTATACCTCGAGAAATCCTAGGACCGTGTGAGTTGGGTTAGAAGAAAGGGGTCCACGATGAAGTAAATAAGATGGATAGAAGTTTGTATCACTGCAGCCTCTTTCTCGGTTTTTCTTAATGGCGATCGTACTGGTTTCTTAAAGATTTCCAAGGGACTTCCCTAGGGGATCTCTTCTTCTTGTTCCTTCTAATATACTAGCAGCAGCCCTTGGTAGGCCAATCAAGAAGGCAGAGGATGCTGGTCTAGTGGCAGGCTTCTGTATGGACTAAGGAGCTACTATTTATGTCTCATCTTTAGTTTGCTTATGAGATTCACGGATCTTATTTGTTGGCTATGAAATGTAACTTTGTCTTTTCAAGTGTATCTTAAGAAGTTTCTAGGCGATTTTGTCGTCAAAAGTGATGTTAGACCTTGGGGGTTGGGGGTTGTGCTAAACTTGAAAGAACTAGAGAGAGAATGGATCCACCACCACGTCCCCAGCTTCCACCACCTCCACCACCACCTTCAGTCACCACCTTCATGAACCTTCCTCCACCACCACCACCACCACCACGTCCCCAGCCTCCACCGCCTCCACTGACGTCTTCCGTCAATACCTTCACGAACCTTCCGCCACCACCACCTTGTCCCCAGTTTCCACCGCTACCTTCTAATCTTTCTTTCTTGTCCAATCCTCAATCTCATTCCTCTTCTTTTCCTCCTATTTTGGCCTCCACCTCTGTTTCTATACCTGCAACCTCTTTCCCTGTTCCCCCTCCCTCCAACAGCCTTTCATCCTTCTCTTCTTTCGCTGAGGTGGTCCGTTCGGAAGGTCCTGGTGTTTCCGTTCTGGCCTCTGCTAGGCCTGTTCGTAAGGATCAGTTGGTTCGTTTTCTGGTGGAATCGTTTCAGATAGAGGCTAAGATGTTCTCTGTTGAAAGATTTTCTGGAAAACTTGCATTTAAGTCACGTATTTCAGAGCGGAGTAAGGGCAAAGTTAGCTCGTTGGTGATAGAGGACAGAGAAGCTGATTGGGTTTCGATTTCTGTCGTGAAGCTACTGGTTTTCATCTTGAAGGCTCTGTTTTGAGAAGTTGGAAAAAGGTTTTTAATTCTAGGATTCTTGTGATTGAAATCAAAAAGAATTCTGCAGGAAGTTTTATCCGACAGGAGATGATAGTTGGTAATAGATCGAGCAAAATTTTTGTGCCGATGGGGAAAGCCGGTAGCGGATGGAAAATGTTTGGTCTGAAGATCAAGAAGAAGACAATCCGAGATGTTTCAGTGGACAAGGTTGATGCTATACCGAACATTCGTATCAATCAATTTGGGGTCTGTCCGGAGATTTTCGTGGATAGTTTTCATCTTGAAGACAAGTGGAAAAATGCTTTGGTGTTGACACCCAATTGTGAAGTCTCCTAGGCTTCTATTGCGTCTGAAGTCAAGAAATATTTTAATGGTGATTTTGATCCGAAAATTGTTCCGTTTTCGGATAAGCAAGCCATTCTTTTTGCCCCTAACGTCTCCTCGGCGAATCAGTTGGTATCGCTGAGGTCTTTTCTTCTTAGGTCTAAACACGACGTGATTGTCACTAGATGGGAAGATAATAACATCTTCACCCCCTTAGAGTTATGCAGCGAGGGGGTGTGGATTTATGTTTTTGGTTTACCCCTGAACTGTTGGACAGATGATATCTTCAAGGTCATCGGCGATTGCTGTGGCGGTTTCAATCGGGTTGATGATATCACATCTCAATGAAGGTGGATGAGATATGCTAAAGTCTTAATTAAAGGTGGCAATCCTTTCTCTATCCCTCGGTTTATCTCTTTGGTGTTGGGGACGAATCGTTTCATCATTCAAATAGCTTTATCCCCGTCAGAGAGATCGTTGGGTGTAGAAGTGGTTGACAAAGTTCAGAGATGGGATTCCACGGTTGTAGACGATGAGGTGGCGAAAGGGATGTTAGGTGGCATCAAAAGATTGGTTCCTGATTCGGGGGTGCAATCAGTTACGAATAAGGAGAATCCTCCTTTTTTTGGAAAGAGCTTCGGTTGGAGAGAATTTAGGGGGATCCCTCCTGCCGTTTTGAAACATGATTCAAATTATTCCCATATTGATCTGTTTAATTTCAGACGTGCTGGGCTGTCCAGGGGTCAACCCTTCGAGAAGGCTGGTAACGTTAGACCCTTAGTAAGCAAAGTAGATGGTAGTTCCAGATGCAGGTCCAGGGCCAGATCCTTGAAGCGGTTTGGCCATGACCGTGTTGGCAATTTTGGGAGAAATAAGGGTCCTGAAGTGAGAAAGTATCGATTGGGCCAAGCGGGTTCAGACCAGGGGCGAAAGAAGGTAGTTCGTTTTGGTTTGGGGGGTGGACCGAATTCTAAGGAGGGCTCGTTGGGTCATGGGTTGGCCCAGACGTCGGTGGGTGGGCTTGATAAGGAGGTGGTAGCTGAGATTATTGACGGGCATTCGTGTGGATGTTGGGCCGAGCCAGGAAACTATCAAGTCCTTGGTGGACTTCTTTTTAAAGGCTTTGGAGCCATATTTTTCTCTGATTCATAATAGATTGGACCAGCTTCATCTTTCTCTGCAAAACAGTATAGTGAATAATAACAAGGATCTGAAGAATACAGACTGTCTCACGAGCTCTCTGTCCATTTGCGCAAACTTCTCATCGGTTTCTTCTCGGTGCAATAATGGTTTTCCGGTGTGCATTAGATGTCTGAAGCGCCATGAGGAGGATACGTACTGTTGTGCTAATGTTGAGTTGATAAATGTAGACGGTATCATGAAATCTTTGTCCAAGTGCGTTAATCCCTCACCGATACCTTCTCCGATGGTCTGTTCAGCTGATGAGATTGTGTGCGATAGGGCTTTTCCGGTGGGCAACAAAGTTTTGAAGAGTCATGTTGGGGTCTCTTCCTGCTGTGAAGATGTTGAGTTAGTTTCTGATTAGAGTGGATATGGGTTTATTTGACGAGAGTGTAAAACTGGCAGAGAGGTGTCTTTCTGAGGGGATGTTGAAGATCAACTCCGATAAAGATTTGTCTGATGATTGGGTGGGGGTAGAAGATATTGCTAATTTGTTTAGATTGGAAGCAACTGATAGAAATGGGTCTAATGTCGATCTGTCAGAAACGGTGGCTAGGTTTAGGAAATCTCGGGGGGCCTCGTCTAGAGGTGCTTCACCTTTAATGAGGGAACTTCGTAACTTGGAGTGGAGTCTTAAGTATCATAGGAGGTCGTCGAAGCCTAGTATAGAAGGGAGTTTGTCTCAGGTGAATCGATGAGGATTATTAGTTGGAATATTAGAGGTTTGGGGGGTGATAGCAAGAGGAGAGCGGTTAAAGAAGCTTGTAGGAAGTTTAAACCGTGGGTTGTGGTTATTCAAGAGACTAAGAAAATTAACATTGGCAGATGATTGATGCGTAGTTTGTGGGGCACTCATAATAGGAATTGGGTGTGTGTGTCGACAATGTGGTCTTTGGGGGGAATTCTGATTATGTGGGATATTGATAAGTTAGAAGGTGGAGAGGTGGAGATTGGTACTTTTTGTCTGCTTGTGAATTTCAAATGTTTGAATGATGGGTTTCTTTGGAAGTTCTCTGGTGTTTATGGTCCTAATGCGTATAGAGCTAGAGAAGAATTTTGGATGGAGATTTGTGATATTGCTAGTACGAATTTGCTTCCGTGGTGTTTGATGGGGATTTTAATGTGGTCAGATCAGGAGATGAGCGGAATAGGGAGACTAGGGTTACTAGGAGTATGTGGGGGTTCTCTTCATTGGTGCAAGATCTTACTTTGGTGGATTATCCTTTATTTGGAGGTCGTTTTACTTGGTCTAACCTTTAGGAAAATGCCCTCTGTTGTAGATTGGACAGGTGCTTTGGTTCGGTTGAGTGGGATGCTCACTTTTCACATTTGTCCCAGAAACTTTTACCGAGAACGACTTTTGATCACTGGCCCATTCTGATTTCAGTTGAGTTGTTTTCATAATGGCCCTTCCCCTTTCACGTTTGAAAATATGTGGCTTACCAACAGACATTTTAACGATGTGATCAGAGGATGGTGGGAGGAGAGGGATAGGAGTCTGTTTGATCTTATTGGCTTTAATTTTATGAGATCTTTGAAATTCCTTAAAGGCAAGATTAAATGTTGGAATACTGAGACTTTTGGTGATATTCCTTAATAATAAAATGTTGTTAATGATCAAAAAAAAAAAAACTTGAAAGAACTGGCAAATAGTTTTAGGGAGTAAATTCTTGTTGCAGCTCTTAATGCCACCATAGAACTTCCCCAGCTTACATTATATGTCCAAGTGAGTTGAAAAGTGCAAACCCATGCTAAAACAGGAGTTATGGACCGAGTCTTGCTAGGGCACACTCTAAACATGGTTCAAGCTTCTAATGAAACCGAAACATTTCGGTCGTTAGCCTTGGTGGCTGGGACTGGTACAAAACCATGAAATACTATTTCACTCAATCTTGATTATATTGGACTTACGGATACCCGAAATTATCGGTTTAAAATTTTGGTTTCATCAGGATTTGAAACCAGAGCCAGAACCAGTATTTTAACCCTTTATTAAAAAGAGTGGGGTTTCTCTTTTGTTGGCCAGACTCAAACCTCGTACCTCAAAACCATGAAATTTGGTAGCACTCTAGAGTTTTACCTTTATCAGAATCCTTTTTATACGCTAGCAAAAGTACGTTGATCTTATAGTACATGTTATAGTTAAAATTATAATACAAATAAAATATGATATTTAACAGTCCTGTTAGTTCTATATTAAAAAATAAAATTTTATTATATTATATTAACTTATCTTTTATTTAAATTTATTTATAATCCCTTTTAATTATATAAAAAATTATATTGGATCTCCCTAAAGGACATTAATATATATAAATTTTAAAGTAGTACTAACTTCATAAATTGAAATACTAAAAATTTATTAACACGTTTTATTTATAAATAATAAAAAAATTAACACATGGCATCATAAAATTTATTAGATTGTTGATTATGTAAAAAAAAGTTATCATCTAATTAGTATCTTGAACTTATGTTTTATTTTAAACCTGTCTTGTAAAGATTACTCTAATATTATCTAAAAATTAAAAATAAAAGAACATTATCCTAATATCGTTATGATAAGAGTATTTTTTTAATTAATTTGAATTTAAGATGTAAATAATAATTAGAATATAATCTTGATTTTTATAAATAATGAGAATATTTATTTTTATAATTAGTTAGAACCATAATTTTTATAATTTAATATGACTTCTTTACTTTGTTAGATTCTTTAAATCTTGGATTCTAGATTTTAATAATTAAAAAGGACAAATCAAATGTTTATAATCTATAACATTAAGAAAACCTTAAAAATGATATCTCTTATAGTTGCATTTTTATATTGCATAACTAAATTTTTTGGAATTATCTAATAAAATAATACTATATATTTAAAAAAATATATATTATTAGTTAATTACTAAATATTAGTAGATCTTAGCTATTAGTATCCTAAGATTGTTAAGATAATGGTCTCTTATCTACTTATCTATTAGTATCTTATTAAGTACCTTGCAAATAGTTATCCTAACATTATCCTACTTTTTTTTTTTTGGGTGATTAACATTATCCTACTTCACTCATAGATATTATATAACTAACTAATAGATAAGTTTTAGAATAATTTTAGGATTCTTTTCACTTTTAAGAGAGAGATTTAAATCTAACATTATCCTAATATAAGATCTCAATTTTCTTATCTTATCTTTCATTTCAAACCTATCTATTATCCTAAAACTTATCTTGCTAGGGTAAGGATCTCTAACCTACTTAACATTTAGTAATTATAATTATTTTATTTAATAATGTAGAATAGAATAGAATAGAATAGGGGTATTTTAGTCAAAAATAAATGTACTGAAAAATTCTTTAAAAATACAATTTGTTTTAGTAATTTGGACAAAAAAATCTAATGAATATTTGGTTATTTTAGGTGTTTCATATTATTGTTTTGTCAAGGTTAAAGATCTGTAATAAAAACTTATCATTTGACCATAATACCCTTTTTCAATAGTTACCTCTAAGTACGCTAAAAGGATAGAAAATTAAATTACTATTTATCCTATAACTATAAGAGAGTTGGGGAAAGAATAGAAAATTAAATTACTATTTATCTTGTAGTTATAAGAGATAATTGGGGTTTTCACAATTTTCAGTGTTACCATGCTTATTTCATATATCAATTTTTTTCTAAACAAGATATACAAGGGTATTTTCGTCCTTAAGATATACTGACCTCTCTTTTAAGTATTGGAAGGCTGTAATTATGTGGCTGTAATCCTCCTTGAAATAAAGAATTCCTATGTAGAAGCAAATGCAGTGGTGTCACTCTTGCAGCAACAAATCCTAGCAAAGTAGATGATCAAGTAACATACAATTCCACTTTAGATAACAGATAAAGATAAAAACATGAACAAAAAATCTTTGATACAAGACATTGAAGTAACTAAAACATACCTTCACTCAGGACTCGATAAACCTCACAGCATCCAGGGTAGTAAAATGTTCTATCACAATTTTCAGTTGTAGAAGGTTCCGAATTAATGGTCTTAACATGGTATCAATGAAGTTTTTTTCACAATCAAATATGTCAATCTCTGGATCTGTGACCTCTCCCTGGACTTGTACAAGAAACCAGTCTTAGTAACAGTATACATATAGAAACAATCTACAACACTGAAGATAAGTGCTTCTAAAAGATTTACAATAAAATGTTGCATTGTTACATAAGATTGCAAGAATATCAACTTGTACACCTAAATTGGGGAAAAAAAGATAAAACAAAAATTTAGGTGAAATCGATAGATCTGTTTTCTCAAAGTATATGTGCAGGTTTATGGACAATAGATTATCATTTATGTTTCTCAATAATTTATAGCTCAGATTTGGATTATTTGGTTTAGTTCTTTAATTGATACTTGTGTACAGTACTTAAGAGTTCTATTTCGTTGTACATTTCACATTCTATGTATATCTATTTTTTTTTCGCAGCTGAAACTATAATTAATTAAAAAGTTTAAATCTGCCAGAACTTTTACTTGGTGGGTCCAACTATGATATATCTGACTGTGCTTTGGGTTTCACTAAATGTAGGGATAGAGTCCAAATCATGTTGGACTCTATCCTCTCTTTTAGATATGTATTAATGTTTAGATACGTAAAAATAGTATTAATACGTATTAAAAATTAAAAAAAAAGAAGGAAAAAAAAAAGAATTATGTACGGAAATATTCTTAAAAGTAATATTTACTTTTAATAGTAGTATAGATTAACATAATTGTTTAATTACGTGTATCCACTTCCAAGAAAGCCGTTGTCGTGAGTTTGAAAAGTGCTTAAGGATCTTTTTTTGAGCCTGGTTTCTACCTCAAAAGGCTTGACCACAATATCCTATCTTATCTTGGTAAATATGTTTTATTTTCTTCTGTACGTCAGATATAGTTTGAAGCATTCACAAGCTGGTTGTTGGGTTACTATTTCAGGGTTGTGATTTTAGCATTCCATAAAGCAATGGAGGACCAACCTAGGGACCCTTTGGTGGTTGCTGCATTCTGCCTTGCTGTCCACAGTAGTGGAGATTTGTCAGAAGCTGTAAAAATAGCAAGGAGGATCACGCAACCTCACGACACAACCTTTTATGAATTATTAGAACCACAGAATCTGGACTCAGATAAAGCATTGATGGATCAGGCTGTGGATCTTGCAGCATCAGTTGAATCCTCATTGTGTATGATGATGGACGAGCATTTTGTCTCCCAGGCAATGGCCAACTACCCTCAAGCACCATACTCAAATCTGGTAAGGACCCAAATTTTCTCTTGCAATTTTCTTTAATAGATAATAGAAATTACTGATTGAAAAAAAAAAAGGTTTTTGGAGAACAATTCTGTCTCTTATTTTATCGAACTTAAAGTAAACTTCCATCCAAGGAATCACTGATGCTGTCTTTATTCTTCGTAATTGAGGATTCCACTAGCACAGGATCAGGATCCACCACTTTATTCATCTTACCTGCAGTGTGTTTAGGATGAAAATCGTGAAGCTTGGTACTACCATTCTTGTAACAAATGGTACTGCCATGCTTGTCCGATGTATTGACCTGCTAATCTGATCTGGATCACCACTTTTTGCATTTCACCTACTGTATGTTTAGGATGAAAATCACGATGATTGGTACTACCATTCTTGTACGACATATTGACCTGCTAAACCATTTATATTAATTTTTCCTGGCCGTCAAAGAAAACATGATGCATTTGCTTGTAATCACTGCATTGAACTGTCTTGACCCATGTGATGCTCATCTGAAGTGCGCTGTTTGGCTCCTGCATTGCCCCAGCATCTGACTTAAAACTCATTTATGTGAAATATGTGTACCTTGAGATTGGGTTTTTCTTCCGTCTATCAGCATCTTACTGTTTTCATGTTACATAAGATCTTATATAGGTTTTCACATTCTTGTGAGGTTCTTGGGTGTTTCAAATGCTTACCGATCTCTATATTCTGTTTTGATTTTTGCAGGTATTTATTCCATTGTCATTATCTTTGAGGGTACGCAAGGTTTTTGAGTGTGTGAGAGTGGGCAAGGTAAATGGATTTGGACCCAAACGAGGTAACAGGATTGATTACGAGTTACTAGCGTTGGGAAGCCTTGAGGAAATTAGACATTTGTTTGCTAGGATTGTTTTCGACACTGTTTACCCTCTAAACCTAAACCAAGATTGCATTACTTCATAATTACTTAAAAACCAAAATGAAAAGATGGGTTATGTTTTAGGGTGTAATGAAGTATATATCTTTTGCTTCTTTTTAAGAACCGGACCGGTGGGCTAACTAGTTGAACTGCAAATGGTCACCTTATTGGTTTTGATTTGGTGTTTCTTTTTAATTATAATCATTATTATTATTTTCAAAGAAAAGATGAGCTTTTATTATTGTCCAAAATCGAGAATTTTTCTCATTTGAATACCACCATGAGGCCCAGAGCTGTTATTAATGCCAATGGCAATCGGTCCCGCCCCTAATGGTTTGGGTACACAAAGTAGGCTGATAAATAAAATATAAAAAATAAAAATATACACAAAGTCAAAGTTTGCTGTCAAATAAAATATAATATATAATGTTTAAATCAGAAATCGAACCAAAATTGGTTAGGGACGGTTCGATTTTATGTTGCACCGTGATAGGGGGTGCAAATGTAATATAAAAAAGAATAGGGGTGTAAGTAGAGAGAGAGAGATTTACCAAAACAAAAAAAGAGAATAAATTTTAACCAAAAAAAAGAGGGGGATGAATTATTATTTTTTTTTAATTTTTTTCTTTAAGAAACAAAAATTTAGAAGGCAACACATCGTCCCCTGCTACATTAAGGGGACTGTTTGCCTTTATATATAAGATTTTACATTATAATATAGGGTAAAATACATTTAACACCTCCTAAGGTTTGGCATATAGCAAGTACCCTTCAAACCTTGGCCATTACAACCAATACTTTTATTGGGCCTCGCCAAATTAGAAGGGTCTAACAGTCTCGGACAGAAATTGATCATTTAACCATAATACCCCTCTATCAATCAATCATTATGTTTAAGTATGTTAATAGGATATAAAATTAAATTACTAATTTATTCTATAATTATAAGAGATGAGGGCATATCATCTGAAGCCAAAATGGTGGAGTATCGCTTGGAGCATGCATGTATGGATGTTATGCATCCAATTGATTTTGTCTTTTAGTGATGACTTGAGGAACAGTTGGATGCTTGGTGTGCATACGTGCACGCTCTAGCCGATGTTTATCTAATTTCGCTTTAGACAAAATGCACTCATAAAAGATAGTTGGGGTTTTCACAATTTTTAACATTACGTAAGTTTCTCTGTCTTTTATATAAGCACATATTTTGTTCTTAAGATCATTAAACAAGGTAGGTATTTTCGTCCTTAAAATATGCTGCTGTAAGCAAAAAGCAAATATTTCGTTACTTTATTTGCTGTTAGTAACCAAGGGGATATTTTCAGTCTTTACGGTTCATATTGTAATAATACTTTATAATACTGTAATAACATATATTATAAATATTATTACGGCATAAGTATAAATCAAGTTACAGAATATAAGTACATAAATTAAGCAACAAAATATTAGTATAATTTATATTTTTTTAGGTATGGGCACGGGCTTGCTTGGCGTAGCATCTTACAAATGGAAGGGTTTCAATGTGAAGGGCTTTGAATCAAAGTTATTGGTTAAAAATTATGTTTGGTGAGAAAAAATATATACAAAGATGCTCCTATACATTATTTTAGGTTCGATGGATATTATTTTTGTATTTTTAAAGATTGTGTAATAAAAATTGAAGGATAATTTTGTTATTTAAAAAGTTTTACTTAAATTTAGAACATAACTAACTGTTTATGGTAAAGCTTCACCAAAATAAATACTTAGAAGAAACGTTTCATCCAAATTAGCTTTTAAAAGTGTCACCAAAATACCCACGAAATTGGGTAGAAAGCCCTTTTTAAGTCTAAGAAGGGCTTCCACGTCTAGAAGCCGAAAGCAGTCTTTTCTTTTAAAATAGTTTTTATGAAGTACTTCAGAAGAATCAATTCCAAAGACTTGGCCCTCTAGAATACCTAATCTTTGTTGACCCAATACATGATGCTTAAGAAATCAAAAGTCATTTTCACCAAAGCATGAGCGTTAAGTCAAGGATAAAGATGATTCCAACTAGTGGGTATTCAGTTTTCAGGATAAGTGGTGGTATTCAAGGATAAAGATGATTCCAATTAATGGGTTCTGGTTCAACTCGGTCAACCAATGGTTCAAATAGACATCACAAAAAATATTTAATTGAAGAAAATGTACGAGTATACCCAAACTCTTCTGTTCAATCTGGTTCACACCCATTTTTTATCGGCTTCGTCCGATTCACATTGATCTTGACTATCCAACCAGATCAAGATTGTAATGTCTGGTTGATGGTTCAACCAGTTAATTTGGTCCAATTTTCAAAACATTGTTCCTAATGAACCAGACATTGACACTTATGCTGCGTTTGGCCCGACTATTATAAGCACTTTTTAAAATTAAATGTGTGTTTGGCAATGCTTATGGGTAAGTGCTTACCCATAAGCACTAGAGGAAGGCTACCTATAAGGAGAAGTTGCTGAGAGCAGCTTCTCTCAAGCTCTTATGCCTTAACCTATTTAACAACTCTAGTAATATTTTTAAAAATACCTATTTTACCGCTAAACTTTCATAAGCAATTAAATAAACGTTATTTTTAAACTTTAATAATATTTTTATAATACCTATTTTACCCCTAAGTTTTTATAAGCACTTAAATAAATGTATTTACCAAACACTATTTTTTTCAAATAAGCAATTTATTGTTGCTGTGGATAAGTACTTCCATTGAGCAACTTATCCAATGAGTGCTTATCCATAAGAACAAGCCGGACCAAACACAGCCTTAATTCTACCTGATTTCTATATATGGCACTATGAGTTAAGGAGGTTAGTCGTCTCAAAAAGTTGCAATAAATGGGTCCGCATCAGGTTGGGTTTAAAACATTATATAATGGGTAAGGTGGGCAAACACAGCCTTAATTGATTCTACCCGTTGGTTGCTTGGTTCTAAATTTCCGGATATCTTTGCCTTTTTTTTTTTTTGATAAATTCCGGATATCTTGCTACTTATAAGCTTCGAAAAAACCTTTGGATGCCTCGTTTTAAAAATCAAGGTTAAAAGCATAGTTTCAAGGATCAGACCGATCCGGTACGGATCGGTCGGTCTATATCGGGATCGACCAAGATTGGAATAGACCAGGATCGGTCCTATCCCAAGCCACGATACAACTATAGTATCAAGTGGCTTTGGATCAGACCGGTCCAACCGATATCAATACGGATCGGCTGATCCGGACCGGTCCAATGACTGGATCGGATCGATCCAATCGATCCAAAGTGTTTTTTTTTTTTTTTTTAATTTATAAAATAAACGATTTAACAGGTATCGGCTTGGACCAATCCGATATCGTTGTTCTGAAAATCGGTACCGCTGTTCCTGCACCGGTATCTCGGTTCCGATGACCAGTCCAGCCGATCCATATTTTTTTTAGGACGATCCAACTTTTGGATCCGATTGGCCGATACCGGCCAATAGCCAGAACTGGTCCGATCCAACCCGAGACTTAAAACCCTGGTTAAAAAGTGTGAAAAATTTATATGAGAAAGATCAAAACACTCCCTTTAAAACCATAAATCTTAAAATTATGTTTTTAAGTATATGATCAAGTGAAGAAGAGTGGTGTCATACTTGAAAAAAAAAACAGTCCTGATGGTTTTAAAATGGTTATTTTGATCTTTCTCATATAAATATTTAGCACCTTTTTGATGTGGTTTAATTTAAAACGTATAAGCAGTGGGATGCCTTGAAATTTTTTTAATATCCTGGATTGAAGTCAAACTTAAAACCAAACGGGTTGATGGGTCGGGTCAAAAATGCCAACACCATTCACAAGTCACCAACCCTCTATACTGAGTTGGCAAATGCACTCAAAGGCACTTTCAAAGCTCATTAGATTATATGATATTGGTGATGACGGATTTGTAAAATGATAAAATGTATTAAGGGGAACCAATTACAATCATCTACCAGAGAGTAAGGTAGAAAGTCTGTCTCAAGACAGCCTA
>JAUPMG010001969.1:0-16116 GCA_031762675.1 Pachysandra terminalis | reverse complement strand
CCTGACTCGGTCCGATCTCGAGACGGATCGGGCGATCCAACTTGGGATCCGCGATACGGATCGCCGATATCGAGTTGGATCGCCAGATCCGTCTCGGGATCGGACCAAGTTGGGTTTTTAATTTTCTTTTTTTAATTAATTTAAGATCGTCCGTCTCAGTTCGATCCCGAGTTGGAACCGAGTTTAAACACCATGGTTCAAAGGGTTTGTTGGAGTTTCTTGGGAAGGTTTTCAGCAAGAAGCTATGGACCTGTTCATTGCTATAGAAGCGAAGATTAAGGAAAGAGTTGAAGAAGCTGAGTTGGGGAGTGAAAGCGACAGCTAGCTCAGGGAAGAAGAATGTAGGAAGAAAAATAGGTAAGGTGGAAGTCCAAGGGGGATTGTTTGAGTTTAGATGAAGACTAAGATTCCTTCTTGGAATGTAAGGGGTGCGGGGAATAAGGATAAAAGGAAGATTATTAAGATGGCTTTGAAAGAGTGGAATCCTGACATAAGTATGCTTCAAGAAACAAAATTAGAGGGGGTGGATAAGGAGGAGCTTGCCCAGCTTTGGGGGTGTAGGAATGTAGGTTTGGTTCAGAAGTCTGTAGCAGGATCATTTGGTGGAGTTTTGTTGGCATGGAGAGACGATTTGTTTGATCTGGTACAATCTGAAGTGGGGGAATTTACTGTTTCGGTGGTCTTGTTTGAGAAAGGGAATAATGGAGGAGGACTTGGGATGGTGTCATCAGTTTACGGACCCAATGACCACAGATTGCTTCAAGCTTTGTGGACAGAATTAGAGAAACAAAGGAAGGGGTGGAATATCCCTTGGAGTGCTGGTGGGGATTTTAATATTATAAAATTCTGTTCGGAAAGGACAGGGTGTAGTAATTTGAGTTCTTATATGCAGAGTTTCACAGATTTCATAGAGCAGAATAATCTTATTGAAGTGCCGTTGATTGGGGCGGAATATACTTGGTCTAACAATCAGGATACTTAGATCAGTTCAAAGTTGGACAGGTTCCTTATGTCTCTCGAACGAGAAGATGCCTTTGCTAGTGTGCAAGCGATTTCATTACCTAAAGCAACTTCCGATCACACACCTATTATGCTGATCTGTGAGGATAAATTGGATAAAAGGTTCCCTTTTTGTTTCGATAATATGTGGTTGGAGGAAGATAATTTTGTTTCTATGATGGGTAAGTGGTGGAAAAAGTTTGTGGTCAGTGGCTCTGCGAGCTTTGTATTTTGTAGAAAACCCAAATTGCTAAAAGGCGAACTAAAGAAGTGGAATAAAGAAAAACTGGGAAGAGTGGAAAATAGGATGGGGATTTTGTTTGGAAAAAAATTCAGGAAGCGGATTGTAAGGAAGACAAAGGGGTAATGAGTAGTGAAGAGAGAGGAGAGAAGAGAGAAGGAGCAACTTAATCTTGCCAAGGTTGCTAAGATGGAGGAAATATGCTGGAGACAAAAATCTAGGGCTATTTGGCTTAAGGAAGGAGATAAAACACCAAATTGTTTCACAAGATGGCCAATGCTAGAAATAGGGTGAACACCATCAGAAGAATCGAAGTGAATGGGGTAGTTATAGAAGAGGAGGGGAAGATTAAGGAAGCCATTGAAGACTACTATAAAGATCCGTTTAAGGAAGGACGTTCTAATAGACCCTTCTTAGATGGTATGGAGTTTGAGAGTTTGCATTCTCGTTCTCAAGAAGCGGGGGATTTAGAATTGGAGTTTTCCGAAAGTGAAATTTTAGGTGTTATAAAGGAGTTGAATGGTGATAAAGCACCCGGTCACGACTCCTTCACCTTGGCCTTTTATAAACCATGTTGGGAGGTGGTGAAGGAGGATATCATGCTTGTATTCAAAGAGCTGTATGAGAAAGGTTATTTTGAAAGAAGTGATAATGCAACTTTCCTTATGTTATCCCCAAGAGAGAAGAAGCTTCAGGTATTAAAGATTTCGGCCCTATCAGTTTGGTGCGGAGTTTATACAAGATTATTGCTAAGGTTCTTGCGAATAGACTGAAAAAGATTGTGGGGAGAGTGATCTCCAAAACTCAAAGTGCCTTTGTGAGAGGGAGAAAAATTTTAGATGGTGTATTGATTGCCAACGAATGCATAGATTCAGTTTTTGAAAGATAAGAAGAGTGCTTTGATTTGTAAAGTAGATTTGGAGAAACGCTTACAATAACGTGAATTGGGAGTTCTTACTTTATGTCATAAAGAGGATGGGTTTTGGAGCCAAGTGGATACAATGGATGAAAAATTGTATCTCTTTTACATCGATGTCTGTTTTGGTGAACGGAACAGCTGTGGGTTTTTTCAAGACTTTCAAGGGACTTAGACAAGATGATCCGTTATCCCCTTTCCTCTTCTTAATGGTGATTGAATGCTTGGGTAAAATGATAAGCAGAACGGAAGAGTTGGGCTTGATTAAAGGTGTGAAGGTGAAGGAGAAGGCTTCTAGTATTTCGCATCTCCAATTTGCGAATGACACGCTGATACTTTGTAGAGACAGACAATCTGATCTGAAGGCACAGAGGTGTATTCTTGTTTGCTTTGAAGTGGTGTCGGGGTCCATATTAACTTGGCTAAATCAGAGATTATTGGGGTCGGCGTTACTGGTAATCTGAATCTATTAATGAAGTGGCTGGGGTGCAAAATTGGCTCTTTACCTTCGGAGTATTTGGGCCTTCCATTGGAGGCTCCCTATAAGACAAGTAGAGTGTGGAATAAGGTGAATGACAGGTCAGAAAGGAAGCTGACAAAGTGGAAGACATGATAAGAGAAAAAAATAAAACAGCAACACTCTATACAGTACTAAGGAGAGCACACATTAGACAATATACACACTGGAAGCTACGTTTCCACCATATCCTTTGACGACATTCCACAAAATAGAGACACTTGATGAACTCCTTCCCTGGCTAGTCTGTTTGACATTCCATTACCGTTAGTTGAATGGTACACGTGGGAGAACAGGATATTTATCCCAAAAATTAGCATCCTAGCTAGATGAACAAGATAAGGCCATCTCCATGCACCAGGGATGCACTCCCTCATCCATGAAATGACCACCTCTAAGTCACCCTCTACCACTAACTCGTGTATCCTCAAAACTCTGACATGTCTCAAACCAGTCACTAATTTATGTATCTCAACTGTGATACCCCCCCCCCCGCTACTGTTCCATACTAAGGTTTTCCAATTCCTATTCCTAATCATATTTGAAACTGAAAACACCCTAAAATATGGGGGCACAGACATCCAAGATGCTACCATCAGCATGACATGGTCAACCACATCCTGAATACAACACTTCTCCTGAAATATCCATCCATATCAACCACAAACGCACAAAGAGAACTCCTCTATACATGATATGGCCTCTCTTCCTAAGCCCGGGAATCTCCACTGAAGCTCCTGTAGCATAGCCGATACTACTAATACCCAATCAATCATCTGCAGCAATCTACACCAAATCCCAAGTTCGAAAGTGCAATGCAGAAATGGATGAGATACCAACTTGTCATTACGGCCACACAAACAGCAAATCTAAGGAGAGATAGCCAAGTATTTCTTTCTCTTTTGAAGAATATCCTAAGTGTTTATCTTATGCAATATGGCTGTCTAGACAAAGGCCTTAATTCTAGGTGGGAATGGTGGTTTCCAGATGGAACGAAATGGGAAGCTAGGATGAGGGAGGGAACTATCATGTGAAATGACCGTGAAGAACAACTTTGTTAAGAATATACCCGGTTATCCAGAGACCAGACTCAGCGGAGGAAACAGAAGCAAAGAGAGATGTCTCCCCACAATAAGTTAATCCAAAAGTGAATAGAGGACCCTGACCTTACCCTAAAGCAAAGATAAGCATTGAAATTCGATGCAATAGCAGATATTGCCGTCTATGGGCAATTGTCGAGCATCCACACCCTCGGAAGGATATCCCAACCATTTTCATGTTGACCATATTTGCTTTTAATAACATTTCGCCACAGGGCACCTTTTTCCACACTAAATCGTCACTCGCCAGAGCTATTCGCCAAGAAGAGCCAAATCCCTAATTGCAATGTGGCCAAGATTGAGACTCCCATTCCGCTTTGATCTACATACTACCTTCCATCTCACTAAGTGATCCTTCCACTTTTCCTTGACATCCCAAAGAAAATCCCATTGACATAACTCCAGAATTTTAGACACTTTGGTTGAGCATTTAAATATTGAGAGGTAATAAACATGTAGGTTAGTCAAAGCTGGCTGGATTAGAGTGATACGTCCACCAAAAGATAAATAATTAAGTTACCAAGTGGTCAGTCTGCTATCCACCCTCAATTAATGGTTCCAAAAACTGAATAGCTTTATGGTTCCCTCCTAATGGTAGGCCCAGGTACTGTAGGGGCCAATCTGCAACACCACATCCTAGTATTTCGGCGAGCTCTAATAGCGAGGTACACTCCACTCCTATTCCTGAAATGGTGCTCTTAATTAGATTAACCTTAAGCCCGAACACCATCTCAAAATATCCCAAAATACATCTAACCCAGAACACCTGATCGTGAGAGGCCTCCAAAAAAACAATGAAGTCACCATGTTGAATCTCTATTTTTGTTCTGATTCGTACAGTTCCAAGAAAAAAGAAAAGGCTTTCTCGAAGCCACCATCTTTTATAACCCTCCCCTCTCTTGGTACGCACATTCGCTACCTTGTGAAAGAAAGAGGTATTCCCATCTCCTTGCTTCAACCAAAAGGTCCTTGATTTTTGTCTCCATGTGACCTCCTCCCTTTTCAGGGTCTTATCTAGATCTCTTTTCAGACTACTACGCTCTAGTCTCCCTTCCTCACTTATCCTAGCTAGTCTGTCCAACCTATCCAAGCTTTCAATTCCCTCTGACAAGTTCTTCCTTCTTTCTTGGATATTACCAAAAACCTCTTTGTTCCAAATTTTGATAACTCCCTAATTTTCTTCTTGAATTCTGGATATGAGAGCCTATATTTTCAAATCTAAAAGGACTTGGCCCTAATTTATGAGGTACATTTGAAATCAATACCCGGAAATGGTCATATGTGGGGGTGGGAGTGTGCTCTGAAATATAGATGGGAAAAGGGAGTCCCAATCGTCTATGGCAAAAAATCTATCCAATTTACTGCACATAAGGTTTTCCCGCATGTTGGACCAGGTATATTCTGCCCACCAAAGGGTAATCAATCAACTCATCTTCACTTATGAATCTTGAAAAGTTTCCCGTGCTTCTTGTTGACCTATTACTCCCTCTCTTCCCATGATTGTACCTAGTGACATTAAAATCCCCCACAATACACCAAGGTAGATATCTAAGATCCCATATGTTAGACAATTCCTCCTAGAAAGAATTTCTCTATCGCGGACCATTAGGCCTGTACACACCAACCAATAGCCACTCACATCCATCATCACAATTTTTAAATTTCAAGAGTAATGGAAAAGGTGCCTAGATGTACTAGTTCCCCCTCCACACTCGACAAATCCCACATTACCAAGATCCCATCTGATGCCCCTACAAAAGGGAGATATTCCCATCCTTTATTTGTGCTGCCCCATACATGTCTGATCAACCTTCTATCAATTGACACTATTTTGGTTTCTTGAATAACGACTATTTCTGGTTTTTCTCTACGACACAAGTCTCTAGTCGCCATTTTTTTCAATGTTCCCCCCAACCCTCTAATATTCCAACTGATTATCTTCATTAATAACTTAACGACACTTCCCCTCTCCCTTTCCTAGACCCCTTTTTCCTTCAAAGACCACTCAAGGTTTTTTAGCTCACTTCTCTTTGAGGAACTTCCACTCTCCAGATTCCAGTCCTGCCTTGGCTCTCCTAAAAATCCTTTCCAGAACATGTGTATTTCCTCTCATCCTTTGCATTCGCATCTTTCCTCACCCATAACCTGTTTATCACCCCCATTCATATTATTGCAGATCACCGATTTCAGCTTGGCAATATTGCAATAGGATTTAAGACGAACTTCTTTACATAACAGTTTATTGCATTGCATGTGAAAGTTGAATAAACAAAAGATGTAATGTCTGGAGTGAACCAACTTTCAAGAATGTCTGGAACAGCTTCTTTGTACCCTATGAATGCATCAAATGATAATCCTACAATGAAAATAACTTCCTTGTGGTTGGATGAAACTAATTATCTAGCTAGGTCCTTCTGATAGGACAGGAGATAAAATGATCTGAACAAAAAGATTACTGAACCAAAAATATTTGACCCACTTCATGAGAAGTGCCTCTGAGAGTTGAATAGACAACGGGTGTAACATATGAACGGTTTTATAAGGGTTCAGGCAAGGGTCGCCTAAGCTGAGTGCGCTTAGGTGAGCGCCTAGCCACTTAGGTGACCGCCATGTTGCCTAAGTCACCTGGGCGGTTGCTCATTGTGTAATGTGAATTTTTACATTTTGATTAGTTTAAGTTTCAATTAGTTTTGGATTTAGATTAATTAATATTATCAATGAAACTTACTGATAATATGTTATATCTTTTATGCAGATCAACTTAAAGCTTTATTGATTTTAACTTTTAAGCATCCAAGTCTCAAGAGCGTTACTCTGACCCTAATAATGCATCCAAGCTTTATTGATTTTAACTTTTTATAATTTTTTAACCTGGTTTTTTTGAATGGATTTTATATCATTCAAACCTTAGTAAATTTATTATATGATTGGTCATCGTGTTAGGCTATATCGGTAGAAATCATGTTATGTTAATTGTTGTTTCAAAATATTGGCAAATTCTATTTTTATAAATGCTATATATGTCATTTATTATAGCCTCCTAGACGATTTGATAACATTGCATAAGAAGTGAACCAACTTTCAAGAATGTCCAATAATACATCTGGAGCAGCTTCTCTGTCCCTATGAGTGCATCAAAATCAAGGTTTTAAATTCCAATTTCACCAAGGGGGCCTAGCATAATTTTGCCAAAATGGGAAAATATCGCCCCCCGTATTTAGTGTCGCCAGCAGCATGCTGCCAAAATTTAAAACCTTCATCAAAATATAATCCTACAATGCAAACATCTTCCTTGCAGTTGGATGGAACTAATTATCTATCTAGGTCCATTTTGATAGGACAGGAGTTAATTGGATATGTCAACGGGAAGCTTACTGAACCAGAAATCTTGGACCCACTTTATGAGAAGTGGAAGGCAGAAAACTCCATCATGATCTAATGGTTGATTTTGTCTATGCAACTGGAAATTAGTAACAGACAGTGAAGGGGATTTAGGATACTGTGTTTTGGACCTATTACTAAGTAGGGCACACAGGTAGAATCTATCAGCCACAGCAGGACATTTCCCAATTTCTTCAAGGAGAAGTCATTAAATACATACTTTGCCAATTTGCATAGAATGTGAGAAGGGTTTGATCACTTTCAAAACTATATCTGTGTGCCCCACTGATACGGTGAATTATAAGAAGATGGTGAAAAGAACTCGTATCCTTTTATTAGAGGGAGGGATTCAATCTGAGTTTAAACAAGGCTTTATATAAATTCTGAGAAAGGAGCCACTTCCATGCTGGAACTTTCAAGATTCCTCGAGCTCAAAAACAAGTGTTGGAGACTACAACCAAGCTGTTTTCTGGGCATCTTCTTTGAAGGAGTTCCACAGAATTAAGGCAGAATAAGTTACAGCCAGTGGGATTGAATCTTAAAAGCATGATAAGAGATCTGCAATAAGTGAAGAATTTATGTACACATATGAACTAGCTGCTTGTAACCCTCATTCAATTTGTTCTTTCAGAAATTATCTTCCCTTCTTTCATACACAAAATATTATCAGTAAAAGAATGATATTTTCTCTCTATTACACTGTCCAATCATTTGCTTGGGTAATGCCCCTCATAAGAGATGAACCCATGTCACAGGATGTTCACTTTACGTTTAGTTCTAAGTGAGTTATAAGCAAAAACATGGTTCTGTTTGGTGAAAATTATGCATTTCCTTTTGGTTCTCTCCCATATTTCCTATTTTCATTCCCATGATATAAGACAAATAAACTTGTGGAAAAATTCAAAAAAAATCAGTTAAATTTCACGTCAAAGTTCAGATACAAAGCAGAATATATACTGACCTTTCAGTTGTAGTGGTATCAATATCAACACTCAGTTTCAGCATAGATGCAACCTGCTCAGCTATTCTTTGCTTTTCCGCAGAAGCTGCTCAGAGTGAAAAAACCATTTAAGATCTTCTGTATGGAAATGAAATCATTAAACAATGAATGCAAACATCTTAGGATTAGAAGTCGACCAGCTTTCCTTGCTTCTTTAGCTAATTGCTCATCCAAACCAGAAGATACTCCTTTACCAAGTACAAGTTGACCATAAAAGCTTTGCTCAACTTCCTCTCTTCCAACAATCTTTATCTTCGAAATTTTTTCATGGCCAAGCTTTTTGATAATAAACCTAATAGTATTTAGCAGAAGGAATTAAAACGCAGCTTATTGCAGCATCATGCTGCATTCATACCACAGCAAACACTCCCCTCATATTTCCGTGTAAGACTACAAGTTTTTGTATCATCCCAATAGCAACTGGATAAGGCAATAACAACCAAACCTGGCCAATGTATCCCCAAATTTACTGTATGCTGTTAGTAGAACAATGGGTATGCCTCCTTTAAGAGCATCATCAATAAATCTGCAAATAAAAATTCCAAATACAGTGTCAAAATCAGTGTTTTAAATTTCAGTGACATGCCACCGAAATGTCACAACTCCAAGAGGCAGCGACACGAATTTTGGGGGGAAATCGAAATTTCCGCTATGTCACCAACATTTCTGTGAAATGTCGACAAAAAATAAGATTTATTTATTTTTTGTAAAAATTGTGTGTGTGTGTGTGTGTGTATGTGTGTGTGTATATATTTAAAAATAAAGAAACATAAGAAAAGATTAATGGCTCATTATTCATGTCCACTAGGGATGGGGGTGATAGAGATGACTATGAGCCAGCTGGGGAGTTTCTAAGAATGTGATGTATCCATGTGCTTGGACCTGATGTTGGTTTCTACTGGATTTTTTTATGTTTTATGGAGTTATTTAACTTCTATTTTCATTTCCATTGTCTATTTCTTTGCTCAATGTTGATGATATTTAGCCATGTTAGCCTTGATATATGCAATATGCATCTATTTGTCATATTTTGAGTTATTTTGAAGTCACTATCTCTTATTTAGACCGTTATGAAATTTCACACTGTAATTCAATCATTAAGATATTATTTCTCTATATTTCCCCTACACACTGCATATAGCAATACTTGCCTACATATGTGCGAATGACTCGTCTTCATCATCAAATGCTTTTCCCAACTAGTTGGGGTTGGCAACAAGAATCTTGATCCTTCATCCCAATCTTTCAAAAAGCATATCTTCAGTCAAATTACGAGTATACAAACCTTTTTGATTGACTCCAGTCAATTTCTTTTTGGTCTTCCTCTCCACCAGTTAGATCATTCAATGATTTCTCCCTCACATTTCATAGCTGCTTCCCTGGGTCTTCACTTTACATGCTCAAACCATCTTAACCTACTTTCCTTTATCTTATCTCTTATTTGAGCCACACCTAAACTCTCGGATATGTTCACTCCTCACCTTATCTTTTCTAGGCTTCCCACACATCTCAACATTGTAAAGTTCATCCTATGCATATGTTGCTTCATTGTTGCCCAACATTCTGATCTGTACATCATAGCAGGCCCAATGCCATCCTATAAAATTTCCTTTCGGTTTGAGTGGAGCACGTCAATCACGAAGCTCTTTGGAAGCACTTTTCTACTTAAGCCATCCAACTCTAATTCTATGAGCAACATCCTTATTAATATTCCCCTTTTCTTTGATAATTAACTCTAGATAACAAAATTGATTGCTTTTAGGAATCTCTTGATTCTAATTCTTGTTGTTGCTTCAGCTCTACTATTGTTTGTACTAAAGTTGCATTCCATGTACTCGGTCTTAATTCGACTTAGTTTAAATCCTTTTGATTCCAAGGTCTCCCTCCATAACTCTAATTTTTCATTTACTCCTCTACTTTGGTTTACCAAACCACATCATCTGCCAAAAGCAGACACCAAGGCACCTCCTCTTAAATACGAGTAGTCACTTTGTCCATAATTAAAGCAAAAAGATAAGGATTCATAGCTAATCCTTGATGCAAACCAATCTTTATTGGAAACTTCTTTGTCTCGCTGCCCACAGCTCTCACTCGCTGCCCACTGCTCTCACTCTAGTTACTAGAACGATATCATATATGTTTTGCAGAACACCAAATTCAAGGAGTTCTTATCATTTTCAATAAAGATAGATTCCCCACTAAAGTTGATCCAGGAAAAATTCCAAACAAAGAAATTTCTAAACACCAAAAAAGCTTTGTAGACAATAGGCTCACATCTAATGTAAAAATAATAATTAGATAAAAATCTACTCAAATTCATATCTAGCGTAAAAGTCATAATCTGATAAAAAAACTCTCCTCAAATTCCACAAAACATCATATTTTGTTGCCTGGGATGTTGTTGTAACACTCTTTATATGTATCGCATATAATAATTAATCTTATTTCTGAAGTAGTTACTAAAAATACCCAATTTTATATTAATAAAAGAATCAGGTTGGGACTTCGTCAAAACACATGATTTCCCCTTTCCTCAATTCCTCTCTGTTTTCTCTCTTCTTTCTCTCTTATTTTCTGTTATCAGATCATAAAGAAGATTCAAAACTTTGTACCAAAGCGTTTGTATGGTCTCTTCTTCTGATCGAGCATTAGGGTAGATGGAGAAGCTTGCTGGTATCAACATTCCATACAGCTGATGTCAGCATCTATATGAAATGAGTTCTCTTTCTTCACGTTTAGTAGAGGGAGATTTGTGATTCTTTTGTGTGTGAGCGTGTGGGCGTGGGCGTGCGCACACATATTTCGCATGCTTTTCTAGATATTTACAACGGGAGATATGATCGACTTGTCAAAAAAGCTCAAAAATTATATCTTAAAAATTCAATTTGGTGGGTGGGTTTGAGAGTTGTTTGGTGATTTGGGTTGCAACTCTTTGCTATGTTTCAAATTTAATGTTGGTGATTTCTTGGTGATTAGACGGCTCTGCATCGTGTTCTACTATTTTTCTGCTCCTGTTTTACCATGTTTATGTGTTTGCTCTGTCTGGTGATGCATCAGCCATTCACAGATTGAACTGTATTATTGACTACCATACGTGTTATGTGGATGTGAATCCTGTAAGAGTTTCTGAGTGCAGAATGTATGGAAGTCATATTGGTGAGTCTTCTACAGTTATACTACCTCTTGTGTGTCTGGTGGTCTTGTCACGCATGGGTACCCATGGTGATGACGCAAGGTTGCAGATCACCATTGTACAATTAGATGCACCAATTATTTGGAGTGGGCTCAATTTCCCTAGATGTTTATTGGTAGTGGAGGTCAAATGTGTTATATTAATGGGAAGGTGAAAGAACCCAATCAAGCAGATTCCACATACCATAAGTAGAAGGCAGAAAATCTAAAAGTGATGTCATGGCTACATTAGGATTCAGATTCTTTGTAAAAATTTCATAAGTTAAAAAATCGGTGTAACAATCTTACTCCCTATAAAGGTTGAAGGAATATTTTAAGGTTTTTGAGTTTCTGACTTTTTATTCCATGGCTTCTACTATTTTATCCCTTATAACTATTATTTTTCTGAGAATTATTATTAATTGTTTAAGTAAAAAGATTAAAAATAATGGCTTCACCGTCTTTTACTAGACTTTTTAGTTAAAGAAAAGCTTTGATTTTTGATATCATTTTCTTGATAAATATAGTTCATTAGCGTTTATATAACTACTGCAAAATTACAACTATATACACTTATTGGTGTTTGCTATAGTTACCTTCTAATATACTATTTCGACTATGGTCATTATGAAATTTTGTACTATTTTTTGGTGTCTGCTACAATTACCTTTACCTGATACACTATTTGGATTATGATCTCTTTAGGTACTGATGACCCCGTTTCTTGTAAAGTCAAAATCAACGAATGCATGTACGCCACGTGGCGAGAACTACGATCCGTACAGGACCAGTCGTCTCAAACACGCAAGCCCCTTTTCAGTAGCTGAGGAAAGGGTAGCCCCCTTCCGGATCCCGAGGCAAAGGTAACTAGATAAGCCCCTTCCCGGATATAAGGTAGACCCCTTTCAAGGGTCATGAGGTGGGGTAGCACCGGATCCCGAGGTACGGCTAATCCACCTACCGGATATAAGGTAGACCCCTTTTAAAGGTCACAGGTTCGGCTACCCCTCCCCCCACTGAATCCCGAGGTAGGGCTAATCCCCCTACTGGATATAAGGTAGACCCCTTTCAAAGGTCATGAGGTGGGGCAGCACCGGATCCCGAGGCTGGGCAATCCCCCTACCAAATATAAGGTAGACCCCTTTCAAAGGTCATGAGGTGGGGGGTAGCCGGGGTAAGACAACCCCTTACCGAACATAAGGTAGACCCCTTTCAAAAGGTCACGAGGTTAGGCTAACCCCCACCGGATCCCGGGGTAAGACAACCCCTTACCAGACATAAGGTAGACCCCTTTCAAAGGTCACGAGGTCGGGCTAACCCCCACCGGATCCCGAGGTAAGGCTAAACCCCTTACCGGATGTAAGGTAGACCCCCTTTCTAAAGGATCCAGACATGATATCCCCTTTCGAGAGTCAAAGTAGGGCTAACCGCCCGGGAATGACCATCTAAAGGGAAACAAGTTTTCCAAGGACGGATAAATCATGGCCACCTACTAAAGTGCCTAAGTGTGGCAGAATCGCTACCCCATCCCGAGGTACGGGTTGGAGGCCGATGCTCAGGCCAGAACCGATCCGAGCTTATCGGCTATCACAGGGGGGATCGCGACAAGTCTCGTTGACCTGACGTATTGGGATACTCATGGACGCATTTGGTAAATCCCTTTGGAACCGGCCCTAGGGAACCATGCCTTGGCAGACCTTATTATGTTAGTGTGATTCCCATTCGGGATTCACGCCTCAGACAGTTTTTGGGGGATCACGCCTCTGCTGACCAGGTGTCTGTAAAGAACCCAAACTCAGAGAGGGTAATTCCCCCATGACAGAGTTAACACTTTTGTATGATCCGAACTCGGGGTTCCCACCCCACGGTTCCCAAGGATTGCACGTTTCAATCCAAACAAAAAGAGGGGGGGGGGATCGAGAAACCCTTTTAGGAATGGAGGCCCAGAGAGTCAGTCCCGTTGACCCGGATGGACGGCACGGATCCACATAGCCATTGTCTGGGGACTGGTTAAGTTACAAAGAACTTATCCACCTCCCCGAAGGTGACAAGTGTCCTGAGTCACGTCTCGGATGTGCGACACTTGTCACTCGGATAAGGAGGCTCTCGAATGTGCGACACTTGTAACTCGGATAAGGAGGCTTTAGCCCAAGGCTGGGGCTATAAAAGCCTTTACCCCTCAGAAGTAAAGGCAACTCTTGGTGGGTGAGAAAAGTTATACTCTCTCTCTCTCTCTCTCTCTCAAGAAGCCATTAAAGCTCTGTAACTTAGCTTCTCTCAAACATTCCTGAGGTCCTTTCTCTGACCCCCGGTCTTCCCCCTTTTTCTCTTGGCACTCACCCACTCATCAGGGAAACCTCACCCCGGAACGGACATCATGTGGTTTAGGCTGGTGTGAGACAGGTCAACGAATCGGTTCAACCCAAGATTGGTAAGTGATGAGTCATGGATTGTCACATATTATACTCTTATTTACATGACTTATCTACTATTTTCTCATATTAAACCCTCCATTTTACATAGGATTTACCAATTTTATTTTACTTTTGCACTATATTTTAAATATCTAAATTATGTCTAATTTACTGATGCATAGCCAGTTTTGGAGACAAACTCTGGTCAAGAGGATTCAAACTCGGAATGGGTTGGATTTTATCAGACGAATCAGCTTAGACGGGTCGGATTAAGTTCAAAGGGAATGAAATTAGAAAGAAGGGCCAAGGCTTCTAGAAGTCCCTAGTTTGATTGTTGTTCAATTTCCGTGAAGACTTGCTCCACAAAAGAGGGGGTTTCAATTTTGAGTTTAGGAAAGTTACTTTCCATAATTTCACTGAACAGATCTCGGTACTTTGACCATAACTCATTGTAGAAATGTCCAAATAAGGTTATATTGGTGGTTATAGAAAGCTAAGAAGTATGGATACAATTCTCATTCAGACACCGAAGTCCAATTCGATCGTTTGGAAGGTACAATCGGCAGTAGAAGAGAAAACTTGTGAAATTTTCTGTTTGGAGGAAATCAAAGGGAAGTTACTACTTTCTTCAAGGTTTTCTTTTTCAAATTGAGGAGGACGAGTTGGAGCTCTATAAAAGGGGGAAGAATCACTAGTTTAATCATCCATTTTTCTTCTTAATTTTCTACTCAATTTTCAGTATTTTTCTTCTTTCTCCATGGAAGTCTAATTCTCTACAAAGGCTAGTTGTCAAGTCCCTTATAACTGGTATGAGTTTATTGTAATTCTTTATTTTTAATAGAATTATGTATTGATTGTTTATCTATGTTGATCCCTTGTGTTGTGTGAGTTCTTCATTCTTTCTATGAGTTCAATCATGTTTTTCTTATCATTAAGAAGAATTTCTCATGGTTTTTTAATAGGAATCTAGAATGAAATTGAATGGATTTTTCTAAAAGTATTCTAGCCACGTCGTGAACCACGGTTATGAAGTGTTCCTGAATTATTTTAGCTCAACCGAATCAAAGGTCTTAATAGCAATCAAGCATATAATATGTCCGAGTTACAATGAATTTTATATCGGTTCAAGGAACTACCCCGATGCCTGTCATTTTCACCATTAATTTTTATTTACTTTTATTTATCCCTTAATTATTCTCTTTTAATTATCAGTAATTTTCCACTCTTGTTATTGTTCTTAATACTCTTTTGTCTCGAATACCGTGCTCTCTGTGGTTCGACCTCGGACTCCCGAGAATTATATTTCTTCGAACTCCTGCACTTGGGAGTGAGCAAGCATGCTGTTATGCTATTGTGTTGTTGTTGCTGTGGAATTCCTTTGAGATGATAAACTTGTTGTTTTTAGACTCTTTGATGATGTTTGGCAAAGATACTTTATTTTGGTTTGTTTTAAACGGGTTTAGATGTCCTTGGCTTTTGTAGAATTTGTAGTAAGTAGTTTTTGCTCCTGCTTGAACAATGTTGCAAATGTAGATTTACCCTTCTTAGATTTTATTGTATGAACAATCTCGTGGATGATAAAGATATTGTCTATTTGGTTTCAACTTGCTAATTGTGGATTTAGTCTTAGAACCAGCAATTTGATATCAGCCGATGCAACAATTTGGAACCAATAAGCTTATTTGCACCATGGAGAGTGTAGAAATTTGAAAGAATTTCTAGCACAATTGAAACATGAAAACATGACTGAATTAGTCCTAGTTACTCCTCGGGACGGAGTGGAGGAAGAGAGGAGTAAGCATGTTCCTATTCTGATAACAGTCAATACCCCTTTCTTCTTATGCAAGCATGTTCTTATGGGTTGTAACTTTCGACAGTAAAGGGTCCTATATAACAACATAAGCGAACAAAAAGCTGAAAATAATGGATTCTATATCTGTTACAATGAAATAGCTTTTGAGAAGTATAAGAAAGGGGAAATAAAAAAAAAAGTTACTAGATATACATCTAAGTGAATAGTTAGCATCTCAGAGCCAAAAAACAAAAAAAGAATAAAACCTTCTATAAAACATGAACCAATGAAGGTTATTAACCCTTCTGCAATATTTATTTAACTAGGTTGCTATTGTATCTATAAGTTGACAGACCCATGCTAAATTCAAGTCCGAAAGCATGATTTGAAGTTTACCTTTCTAGGATAGAAATGTATGTTAAATCCAGATATAAATTATGTTCTCTCTTCAATCCACCTACAGGCATAGGTTTCTTGATCTGAAGGTGATTTGAATGTGATTTTGTTAGGATAAACAAGTTCTTGATCCTTCAAAGACAGCCAGGGGATCACCAAAGTAACCTTTCTTTCCCCATCTTTTGCAAG